>CAUYRH010135927.1:0-21979 GCA_963574655.1 Perodicticus potto | reverse complement strand
CAAGTCAGCCATAAAATATCCTATTGGGTAGAAAGGGTAGGCAAGGAAAAGTAAATCTTAGTGATCTCACAATTATCTACCAATAATATTTTAAGTCATTAAATTGCACGCGTCTTTCCACTGGAGAATCTGAAGATTCAGTGCATCTCAGAGGAAAGGTCAAAATCTGAGGAAAGATCTCTGTATAGTCTGCGACCTCAGGAATGAAAAGTGGGAAATGAAGCCAACCACCCACTCGGTACACACAGCTCTATCTGTGACTCTAGGTATGTTAACCATAGGTAAATGTGAACGTTTATGAGTTCGCTAGAAACTTAAAAGTTTGCCTTTAGGCCCAAATGACATCTAGCAGGATCGTGAATCAACGTTTAGGTGTGACTGCACAACTCTTATAATCACAGTGAGACCAGAGAGACGTTGGGAACTCAGACAAAAAGAAAAAAAAAATGTCCCAAATTTCTTTTTTCTTTTGAGAAAGAACCTCAAGCTGTCACCCTGGATGGAGTGCCATGGCATCACAGCTTACAGCAACCTCCATTTCCCGGGCTCAAGAGAGTCTCCTGCCTCTGCCTCCCAAGTAGCTGGGACTACAGGTGCCCGCCACAACGTCTGGCCAGTTTTTGGTTGCAGCCGTCATTGTTGTTTGGCGGGCTCAGGCTGGATTCAAACCCGCCAGCTCAGGTGTACATGGCTGGCGCCTTAGCCCATTGAGCCACAGGCGCTGAGCCAAAAAGGTCCCAAATTTCTAACTGTGATCACTGAAAACCCCTAAGAGAGGTTTTTCAATGGACAACTCTTGAACACTTATCGCTAGAAGCCACCACAGGCTCTTCAGGAATAAGTAATACCAAACTAACCTGCATCCTTTTTCTATTTAAATACTTCGTTTGTAAGCTTAACATATTTATATAACAGTAAATTAGAAAAATTGCTTTTTCCCCATGAGCATTCATGGATCAATTTTATTCACATTCTTCTTCCACATCTTCAACTCATCAGAATCTTCCTCATCTCTAGAGCACCATTTTGAGTCATCACAGTTTCCCAGAACCCATTATCTTTGCTTCCTTCTAAGCTGTCTGACATTCAGCATTTCCTAAAAATCTGTGTATGATGCTAAGATCGGTACAGCAGATGACAAGTATTCGCTCCCATAACTGAATAACACAAGACAGGCTGGTTAGTTTTAGTTTCTTCTGTAATTGTAAATTCATAATTTCTACATCACTGACATACCATATTGCTAAAACAAATCTGTTTTGGGTGCAATTACTAGATCAGCTGAATGCTATTGTCTACATTGGCCTCACAAGCGATTTGATAAAATCCCTTCCCATATATTTGGGGATAAGAAAGTGCAATATTGGCAGCTTACCAGGACACTTAAAAAATTATATTCATTCTGAGCTTTCAATCAACAAACAACTTGAAGTTACTTAGTCACACACTCAAGTGGAATCAGAATGGGCTAATGTGCTTTCAAAATGGTTACTAAATGATGGCTGGCTGTCAATTCAAAGAGGAAGGTTTCTAGTACTCTGCTAGTGGGCTTTGTCCTTGATTCACGCCATGAAGATGGCAATGTCGTCCAGGGTCCTGAGAGGGCAGACTACATATCTTCATTGGACCACCTAGGCATTTAAGATAAAGGTACTGGAGTCCAAAAAAAAAAAAAAATTAAATAAATAAGTCCTAAGATTTATTCACAGAAACTATAATGAGAAGAATTTTAATTCTTCTCATTTTTTGGTCTTATTTAAAATAAATGCTATGTGCACAGAATTCTAAGACAGAAGGGAAATTTTAAAACCATCTAGCTTTTTCTCTCCTTTTCTAGTCTGTAATTGGGAAAGACAGGACTAAAGAATTCAAGTCTCTTGAATCCCAGCCAAACATGCTCGTGTTTTCACCTGATGCATAGTTAGCAAAGCAAATATTCTGTTCGGATAAGGCCCAAATGCCAAATCTATAATGTATATGCTAGGCAGAGATAATTTATCTTAAAAATATACACTATATCTTTGGAAAAACATGTTCATGTATTTTTACAAAATAGCTTTTAAAAGTAAAATCTTATGAGGCCAAGACAGAGCACAAGAGAGAAGACAACATAAATCTCTGGAAATCCATGCTTGTTAACATCAATTTATAATATCTTTTTAATGAAAAGCCACTGATAGACCACGCCATAGGATTAAGTGAGCTAATGCACGCTACCACTTTACACAAGACCTAGGAACACTCAATAAAAAGTACTTGTGATGATTAATAGGTGAGGCCAGAGCGGGGTTTGAGAGGCTTTTTCATGAGGGCAATAAAGCTCTAGTCTGGAGCTTGTCAAGCTGCCTCCCCAGAGTATAATGGATGGATAATGGTCATCTCCTCCACCCACGCTCAGCAGAGAACCTTGGATTACCAGCAATTCTCAGCTCCTAAGATGAGATCTTACTCATTTTTGCCCACTCAGAAGGCATTAACAAAGCTATGACAGTGACAAGCAGTGTATGATAGAAATAAATGCGTATGTTAGGTAGGTAGTTGGAAATCTGGCTCTCTTGGGGAAGGACAAGGGTGCGAGTGCCCCCCAGGCCTCCATCTTGGTGCCTCCCACCTTAATCTGTCCCAAGTGATTGCTCCCACCTGGAGAGGAGGGAACACCCTAGCAATGTACCAATCAGAACTTAGCATACCAACTGCAACGGATGTAGAAGACTTCTAGCCTAGAACAGGTACAATACAGTCTTACAGGTCACCCAGAACAGCCTTAAGACTAATTATCATGTCATTAGCTTGAATCTACACTGAGGTCCACAACCCCCCATCATGGGCTCTCAGGGAGGCTCATGGGATGTCCACATGCTCAGTAAGACCCTGGTTCCAAGTTGACCTCTGAATCATGACGTAGACCCAAACTAGCTGATACAAAAGAGAACCCCCAGCCACATTCAAAGCCTTTCTTTGTTGTGACAATGGAGGCCATTGATGGTCTAGGGCAGGGGTCCTCAAACTACGGCCCGCAGGCCACATGAGTTGGCATGAATTGTATTTGTTCCAGTTTTGTTTTTTACTTCAAAATAAGATATGTGCAGTGTGCATAGGAGTTTGTTCATAGTTTTTTTTTTAACTATAGTCTGGCCCTCCAGTGGTCTGAGGGACAGTGAATTGGCCCCCTGTTTAAAAAGTTTGAGGATGCCTGGTCTAGGGTAAATCTCTATGGTAAACGTATATTGCTCTATAAGCCTATATCTTACTCTTTCTCTGCAAAGCTATCTTTCTCAATATACTTTGTTTCATGCTTGCCTCACATTGGGGTCTCTGGTCATTTTTCAATCAAGTGCACTCCAAGCACTGAGCACCCAGGTAGCTGCTGGAAACGCTGACATTTTAGGATGCCCAGGCAGCCACCTTGAAAACTTAACACATACCGTGGTGGCTTACACCTTGTAATCCTAGCACCCTGGGAGGCTGAGGCAGGTGGATTGCTTGGGCTCAGGAGTTTGAGACCAGCCTAAGAGTGAGATCCCATCTCTACCAAAAATAGAAAAAGTAGCTGGGTGTTGTAGCAGGCATTGATAGTCCCAGCTACTTAGGAGGCTGAGGCAAAAGGATCACTTGAGCCCAAGAGTTTCAGGTTGCTATGAGCTATGACACTGCAGCACTCTACCCAGGGTGACAGAGTGAGATTCTGTCAAAAAAAAAAAATATATATATATATATAGACTTGTCATTCTATTGAGAAATACATGTCCTAAACATTTCAGCTATCAATAACTAATCTGTTTACTTAATGCATATTTATCAAGTACCAGTCATGTGTAAGGTACTGTGGATATACAAATAGTGGAGATTATTTCCCATTGGAGGAGCTAAGGGGCTCATGGGAGCTGAGGGACACAAACATTCAGTTATTATTTGGCAAATATTGACATATTTCCTTGTGTGCGGGGGTGGGAGACACTGGCATGATAGCTGGGATCAGAGGCTCTCAGCAGACTAAATAGTCCCTGAGTGCTGGGCTTCATGCATCTCACCCAGGGCAACTGGTATTGGGGTTGCTGAATGGTCAAGAAGCACCATCTAAACTCTGCCAGCAAGAATGGCAGAGAGGGGCTGGTAGGGATGGCGGGGAGATGTGTGGCAAGAAGTCTTCAGAGAAGAAATACTACCTGAATGGGTACTTGAGATAGAAGGGTCAGAGTTCTCTCTCTCGCTCTGATACATTTAGGAACTTCACACAGTTTTATTAAGTCCTAGACCCCGACATCAAAGCTAGGAGTTTAAGATTTTCCCCAACTCTAGCGTGGAAGCAAGTCCTCTAAGCCTCAGAGACTTCCCTTGTAGAGTGGGCTATTTAGTCATACCCATATTAAGGTGACTGGGAAGATTTAGTAAAGTGGTGAGAAGAGGTCCTGGCTATATCAATTATTTAATACATGTTAGTGTAGATTAAAAACTAGTCACTTACATGCGCATCGGAGGTCAGCCTGAAACATCAGTAACTCTACAAAAGTCTAGAACATCAGTGAGTTTCAAATCAATGGCAAGAAGTTTCAGAGTCTGCTTAACTCCCAACTTCGCTTAACTTTTACATGTTATAGTTGTATGTAATATGTACATCATCAGTGCTAGATGTGAAAAATGCTTGCCAACATGATGTATTAGCTTCTAGCTTCTGGAGATATGAACAGGGCAACAGCTTAGCTGCATGCCAAAGCTGAATCAGAAACCAGTGCAAGGTGGTACTCAGAATAACACGGCTCTTAAACTCTGATCTTACACCACCTATTGAGGTTAACAAAACATATATTAACCAATACAGGCAGCCGATCTGCTTCTTCACTATGACACCCATGAGGAAATATATAATGGGGTGGCGCCTGTGGCTCAAGGAGTAGGGCACTGGCCCCATATACCCGAGGTGGCGGGTTCAAACCTGGCCCTAGCCAAAAACTGCATCAACAACAACAACAACAAAAATATATATATATATATAAATAATGATAGCTGTTAAAAGGCTGTGTGATTCTAATGCTAAAGCGTGCTTACCAGTGAATAGACCCAAAGAAAAGACTCAAGATCTTAACTTAAGGGAGATACGAACCTACACAGGCTCAGTCTTTAATCCCTTCAGGCATCTAGGTACATGAGCTACACCTTTGTAGAGGTGAATGAACAAGCTTGACCCTAGTTTCTATCCAATGAAGTTCGTGGGTATAAGCTCCCAGGTTTACAGTGCAGATTAATTATGCTTTCTTTAGCTGTTCAGAATTTATAATCAAGAGAAGCGAAGATGCAATGTTTAACTATTTTTTTATTTTTTAAAAATCTCCTGAACCTTATTTTATTTTCATTTATTGTTTATTTGAGATGAGTCTCACTCTGTTGCCCCAGGCTAGAGTGCCTTGGCATCTTAGCTCACAGTAACCTCAAACTCCTGGGCTCAAGCGACCTGCCTCAGTCTCCTGAGCAGCTGGGACTATAAGCACCCACCACAACATTTGGCTAAGTTTTCTATTCTTAGTAGAGACGGGGTCTTGCTTTGGCTCAGGCTGGTCTCAAACTCCTGAACTCAAGCAATCCACCCACCTCAGCATCCCAAAGTGCCAGGATTACAGGTGTGAGCTGCCACACCCAGCTGAAATGTTTAGCTTTTTAAAAAACTAAAACATTAGAGAAGATTGCAATAAAGACATCCTATTTTTGTTTCACACCTAAAGCATACTCTTAACAGTATCTACTAAGTACTCCACACAAACCTAAAATTCAATTAACATTCCCTTTTCTAGCTCCCATGATTCCCTTTCATGAACTATATAGAACACAGTACATGTGTGAGTGATAAATACCCAACTTGCCTCCAACGAGTCGTGTGAAATTTCAATTTGGAGGCACTTTTGCAGGTCTTAGTGGCTGTTTGCTAATGAGTGCATTATTCTTCAGTTATAAAATTCACATATTTAGAAAAACTAACTGAGCCAAAATGTGCCCACAAGGAATTAAATCAATGCCTTTCCTGCATAAAACAATTAACCACTCAGAGCAGGAAGGAAAACATGTTTTTCCTACTGTTGAACATAGGAGTCTGGGTCCAATACCATTATCTCATCATACAGAAATCCTGGCTAAATCTGCCCCATAAAAATCAAAGTTTAACACCTAAGACTGAAGACCTGATAAAAATAAACACAACCCCAATTGCATTAAACCATGACAAGACATGGCTTTGAAGGGACACGGATCTAGAGAGCCCTTCAGTCATGACGCTGGCATCAAGAAGTTGTTCCTGCCATGTCAAAACACAGATTTCCTTCCCCAGTTCCCTGCAGTCCCTTGCGGAACTCCCCCCAGCCTTCTTCAGGGGGCCGGCAGAGCCCCCAGCAGAATGTGGCTGTCTAGCAAAGATGACAAGAGGCAGTGCCCCGGGGGAGAGCTGAGCATACCCATGAGAACCCACTCAACTCTGGGCAGCCCACAGACCCGAGGGGCTTCACGGGTGACTGGAGCTGCCACCCTATTCATCCCCTTTCTCCCTGCACAATAACACACTGCGGAACCCGCAGAATGCCGCCTTCCCCTCTCTTTATCATCATTCATATCTCAGCTATGACAGGCCTAAAAAAGGCTCTGATGGGAAATGTGCTGCAAATTAGCATATTTCCCCCCTGCACACAATAGAGGCTTTTAAGCTTCTGCTTTTTAAAAGCAAGGGGGGAGGTAGGGAAAGTGAGGCTGCTCTTAGCAACAGTGTCTGAAATTCAAGGATTTGCCTCCTTCAAAGCCGCTTGCCTGTTTTTCAACTTTCTAAAAACAAGCCTCCTCTCAAATGGCTTAAAAACTTATTAGAAAGTATTTATTGGGCCACCGTGTAACAAACATCCTCCCTCTTGTCATTAAGTTGCAATTAAATTCTTTGATTAAAAAAATAATTACAAACCCCAAACCCTTTCTCCAGCACTGCTAGGGACCATGCCATCACCCTTCCTCCTGGAGAAATTGACAAAAATGAGGAAATCTAGTTATTGTAAATCCTCATTAAGTGGCAATCCTCAGAAGGGACACCCCTGCCATGCTTGCTTATATGTTTCCCACCTCTACTAACAAAACGGGGTGGGAGAAGGTAAAAGGCAACACAGATGCTTTGATTATCCAGACACTATGGGATGCAGCCGATTGTTTCATACTCACCTTTCTCAAAGGCTGTGAGGGTCACCTTTGTATTTGCTAAAGGAGAGTCCTAAAACTACAACAGGCTTGGGCTAGCAAACCAGCCTGAAACATTTGAAAGGTCATAAAAACAACATCAATCTAGCAAATCTCTAAGAGGCCGGCAAGAGAAATGATTTGTGTTCCATGCCACTAAATATTAAATCCCCAAAGGACTGCATCCCAACTCAATGGGAGAGAAATTAAGATTTATCTGGTTCAGAATGAATTCTTTGGAAAGGCTTTGAGCTCTTTAATGGCAACATGAAACCATGAGGGACACTTAAAATGGCACCTCCCCTTCACACAAGCTCCAGTTCCTTAATTATCACCCGGGCTCATTGGTTTTTAAGGCTCCTGAGACAAGGCCAGGGAGATTCAGTGTCAGAGCTCTCCTAAGAGCCAGGCACCAGCTGGCGCTAAGTTTGGTTCTGGAAGGCTCGTGCATTCCTGCCTGCCCCCGGCCCCCCGATAGCAAAGGACCATGTGTCCTGCCCATGCCCCAGCAGAACTATGGTAGCCTCTTGCCTTTACTGGATGGCTAGACATTATTCCCCTTCCCGGGCCAGGTTCTCAGCTCTGCTTGTCCAGCACATTGGGACCAGAGTCGGTCTCTGTGGGATCAAGTCTCCAGTTGCTGATCCTGGCTCAGCTCCCATCCTTCCGTTTTCTCTAATTTATCCCCAAACCCTGGGTTCTGACCTCCATCTTGCTTTCTCATCTCCAGCACACACCCTACCCTTCTTTTCTCATTAATTGATGTTTTATTGGCCTGGATCATGTCTCAGTTTGGGCTTCTCCTAAGTCCAGGTCTTGTAGGTATTAAAGCCCAATGTAAAAACTGCTGTTCAAAACGATGATTTTATTCTCCCCAATTTCATCTACATTCAATGCAATGAAGTCTAAATCCTAGCAAAACAGTTTGTAGATATTGACAAGCCAATTTTTTTTTTTTTGTAGTTTTTGGCCAGGGCTGGGTTTGAACCCGCCACCTCTGGGATATGGGGTCGGCACCCTACTCCTTTGAGCCACAGGTGCCACCCTGACAAGCCAATTTTAAAATTCAGAAACGGCAAATGAACTAGGATGGCCAAAATCATTCTGAAAAAGAGGTTGTTAGAGGACTCACATTACCAGAGTTTAAGATTTACCATAAAGCTGTGTTAGTCATGGCAGTGTAGTACTCATAAAAGGACACACATGGATTTCTAGAACAGAAGAAAGCCCCGAAATCGACCCACATAAATATAGCAGACTCTTGACAGAGGTAATTTGATGGAGAAAGATTAGTCGTTCCTACAAGTGATGCTAGAATTGTGTGCCTATATGCAAAACAAGAACTAAGACACATACCTCACACAAGCATCAACTCAAGATGATCACAGATTGAAATATAAAATGCAAAACTATGAAAGTCCTAGAGGAAAATGTAGGAGAAAATCTGAGAGACTTGGGGTTATGAGAGTTTAAATACAACACCAAAGCACAATCTATGCATGAAAAAAATTGCCAAGATGGACCTTATCAAAATACCTTTAGAAAGCATGTAATATTTGGTTTAAAGTTTTATTTATTTACTTATTTTCTGAGACAGAGTCTCACTCAGTCACCCTGGGTAAAGTGCCCTTGGCATCATCTTAGCTCACAGCAACCTCAAACTCCTCAGCTCAAGAGGTTCCTCTTTTCTCCAGGGTAGCTGGGACTATAGGTGCCCGCCATGACGCTCTGCTAGTTTTTCTATTTTTAGTACAGATGGGTCTCCCTCTTACTCAGGCTGGTAGTTTAAAAGTTTTAAAGACATCTGTTTCATCTAGGTAAGGAGTTTGTGTGCAATACCTCACTCTGGACAAGGTCACACAAGGGTTGGAGTACTGTTCTCTGGGAGGAAATACCTGGCTTCATATTGTGCCAACCAACCCTCTTCCACGACTCCTCCTGCCAGACGGCCATGCAGTCACCTGAGGTGCCCCGCACTGGAAGCCACGGCACTTCCTCTCCTGTCACCTCAGGGTGTTATGCTACTGGTTTAGACATGGTCTTCCCACCTGCCTGAGGGATCTGAGAGGGCTGGCACCCTGCCTGGGATTTCCCAGTGTCCCCACACCCTCACTTACTGCCTGGTGCATAGGAGGGGGACACACACACACAAAAATGACTAATAAATGTCAAGATGACATTTGTTGGGCTCCTACTTGGGCTCAAGCACTTCTTAGAGCAATTGCCCAAGTAGGAAGGAATTCCACCTCCCCTGTCCTGTCTTCCTTTGTTTTAGTGACACCTCCTATTCTCCCTGCCATCCACCTGTGAATGGTGAAAGGGCTCTTCTCTCAAAAAGTCACCCTTTCTAATACTTTCAAATGACTCCTCCTAGTCCACAACCCTCCATTTTAAATTTAAGGCCATGATTTCTTTTCTAAGCTCCAGTGGCTCATTTACATATGTGTTTGTGTGCACGTATATATGTGTATGAGACATCCAAACACATACATATATACACACATGACTGTAGGGATGAAGGAGATGTCTGATGGGGACAGGGAAGATGAATTCAGCTGAGGATATTTTGCATTTAGGAGGATATAAAATATTTCAGTGAAAGTATGTGGGTGTTTATCTGCACGCATGGGTGTATGTGCATGTCTCATATGCATACATTTAAATATATACATATTTAATATATACATTCATTTATGCATATATAGGTAAACATACAGGCATGAGCACACACATACATATATGCCTACGCCTACCCATACAGATATATATCCATACACACACATACTTTCACGTAAGCATCTCACATCTTTCTAACCTCAACCCAGTAAGTTGCATTCATCTTCCCAGTCTCCATGAGATATCTCCCTCATCCTTTCCAAGGTTCTCCTTCCCCTCAAAGGCATTACCACCCTTCCAACTTCATTTCCAGACTTCAGAATTCCAGCTCTGCCCTTGGCCAACTATGACACTTATGGGAAGTTAGTTCTAAGTTCTACCCCTCTGGACATCCGTACAATGGTCATGATAATATGTCCCCATGTGATTACATAGTCTGGAACAGTCATTCAGTCTACAAGACCCCACTGTACACTGTACCCATGCCCTCTGGCTACAAGATACATGCTACTCAGCTATGACTTCCCCGAATTTCATTAGTCATCAAATACATGTGTGTGCGATGGGGCTTGTTTATCAGCAGGTCAAATCCATCCTTGCCCCTTTCCTCAACCTGGCCTGGCCTCAGGCTTGGGTGGCACCTGATTTCCTACCACCACAGTCTCCCACCTCAAATCCCAGGCCAAGGCTTGTGTGTCCAAAATGAGCACTTTCATGGAGTTGTTCCCCAGTCTGCCATTGAATCCCGGCCTAGTAGGTCACTCTGTTCTCTCTTGCCCACCATGCTCCTCTCCCGTGTACCACCTTGCCTCTGCTTCTTGGACCAGTTTCCTTCTCACTCTTCCTTCCTCGGCACTTGTCCTAATGCTATTCATTTTCCACAGCTTGTGGGGAAACTCTCCCAGTAATTTGATTCTCACCATGTCTCAGGTCTAGGTCCCACTATGTGCTATATTTTGACATTCTATCTTTTTCTTCAAAATGTCCATGTGTTTAAGTCTTGCATTCCAAAAAGACTTTGATCCATGATAAGACAGAACTGTATGTGTTATTTCTCTGCCATCATGCCATAGCAATCAGCCTAGGTTAAGAAAAATGTGGTTACATTCAGTGAAACGTTATTTACTTTTCAAGTAATAATTACTAGAACATCTGCAATGCTTATGCCCTTTGGCTTTTAAAGTAAGTGTATCTGGGCCGGGCATGGTGGCTCACACCAGCAATCCTAGCACTCCAGGAGGCTGAGGTGAGTGGCTTGCTTTAGCTTACAAGTTCAAGACCAGCCTGAGCAAGTGCAAGACCCCGTCTCTACTAAAAATGAAAAACTGAGGCAAGAGGATTGCTTGAGCCCAAGAGTTTGAGGTTGCTGTGAACTATATGCCACGGCACTCTAGCCAGGGTGACTGAATGCCAATTTAGGATAACTGCCAATTTCCAACCCACAAAATTATTGTTCCTTCGAATGAAATGGCCTTCCATTTAATCTATTCCAACAAACTATTCCAAAAACAAAATGCTTCTAATATACATAGAAGATAGATTTTATTTTTCCACATACTTAACACTAAGTTGAGAGTAAACTTTCCCTCTCCTCTGATATTTTGTGTATTTATATTTAACTAAAAGTTATTTAGATTTCAGCTTACATTAGCAATATATTTATAAATTGATTTTCAGTCTTTTGTCTAAATCTTTAGCATCCCACCACTTCCAAGGGATGCATTAGTCTCAAGACCAAGGACAGCCAACAACTTTCCAAGGAAACCTTTCATTAGCAAGCGTGAATTTTTGGATACATGTTCCGCAAGAGTTATACACCCAAATGGAACCTGGTGCAACCTCCAAATCAACGATCTTCACCAAGTGTCTTCTCTGAAGCACCCCTCCCTGACATGTAGGAGGTTGTGTCCTTCAGAAGATTCTTGCCAAGCCACAGAGGGGAACTGTGCTCAAAATGGCAGCTTCTCTGTCTTGGATAGAATAGGTAGGGAGTCCTATTCTACAGAGAAGAATACCAAAACCTGTTCTCCACCCTCCATTCCTTTCTCTCGTTTTCATTTGCCATCCTTCTCTTCCTCTGCTATTTGGGGGCCTCCCTGTAACACCTAAACTTCTGTGTTTTCCACCTGAGTGCCATCCCGTGGCCTTCCTTCCATTTTCCACCCACCCACCCATCCCATCTCCCCATCAACCCTGGAACTTCTAGACTCACTTGTCTAATTCATATCTGTGTTCCTCAGGGCCTCCTTGAGCCAAAAACCGGACTCATTTCTAGTCCATTACTTCTAAAAAGGCCGCTTTCCACTCACTGTAGGCTCACCTTTCTGTTCTCATTTTCCGTATAGAGAAGTATAAAGAAACCTACTCTGAACAACCACAGCAAATACAGATACCCCCTTACCAAGAACAAAAAACCAAACTAATGGTTTCTTCCTTGCTTAGTCATCTTTCCTATACCAACTCAGGTTTTGTAGCAAACATCAGTGCTGCAGTGAGCCGCCAAGTCACATAGGAAGTGCTTGCTTCTTGGCCTTATCTGATGCAGGTAGGATAAAGGGGAGTGATTCCTCTGACTACACTGGTGAGAATGCCACTAACAGACAAAGATAAGCAGATGGCTTGGTTGTTCTGACAATGTGTCTGTCTGTATTGTGCTTTACTTCACAGAATTTATCACATTTCCAGATGCTAAATATACATAGTAGTATAAATCCAAAATCCAAACATCAGGAATAATATAGAAATGAAACCTGGCTGGGTGTAGTGGCTTATGCTTGTAATTCCAGCTACTTGGGAGGCTGAGGCAGGAGGAACCCTTAAGCCCAGGAGTTTCAGGTTGCTGTAAACTGTGTCACCACAGCCCTCTACACTGGGCAACAGAGCAAAACACTGTCTTGAAAAAATAAAATGCAGTTAAAATAAAATAAGATCTTATGAGACCATTTGAGATGAAGGAAAATATCATTTTGTATATCTGCAACCATCCTTATACTCCAACTGCTGCCAAAGTTCTGAATACTGAACAGAAAGACTTGGTAGATCATCAGTTAAGATAGAAATAGATTATTTTTTAAAACTCCAAACTATTTTTACTATAACTAAGTATTTAGACACCAAATTTCAATATTTGCCTATGAGTTTATCTCTCAAAGTCTACTTTAAATGAGCAGACTCTTGTTCTTTATGGATTTCAGTATATCATTCCTAAATTACTCCCATCTAAACTCAAATGCAACATTAATCATAGTTGGGATACTAGATATTTTTTCATAGTTTGAATACTAGAATTGTAATTCTATTCAGCCTCCTTCTCAGCATCACTTTGGCCTTTGCAATATCCATTTCTTTATAAAAAATGGAAGTGTTTGCTAATCCGTTAGCCACTCAGCTATAAGTGGATTAATGCTGGTGCATTAGAAAATGGCTCCTATATATCATGTCAAATGAGTAACTTCCAATATTGGAAATTACAATAAAGCTAAAAAGGCCCTCCAAATTACAGCTTTCACACTAGCTTAATAGCCAGGTCCTTTTCCAAGCAACTTTACAAATATAGTGATTTAAATATTAATTGATTTTTAAAAATTCTCTGTCACTTTTTAATTATATTTGTTTCAAGCTATAAAAGGTAAAATAGGGAATAAACACCTACATTTTCTTTCTATAGCCTAAGCCTGGAACTACATGAATATTCAATGGCTGTTATAAAGATCTTAAGGGAGCTGCCAAAAAAGTCAACTAAGAACTTCAAACGCTTTTTCCTCTTGTTCCACATCACCAATGCTTCTCACTTGGCTCCTCTGTACCCCCCAACATGCCTGCACACACATTGTCCTTGGCACTTCATCTTTGCCATCCTAGCCTGCACAAAGAGAGTCAGTGAAAAAGACATTCCGAGGTCCAAACACCCGGTATACAAATAGACTTCACCACTGACACTTGTGTGTGGAGAACAGCTTGCAAGGGCAGAGAAAGACTGAAAGTGATCTAGGGCAGCCTAACACAATTGTTCAAATAAAGAGATGAGAATAAAAAATTGTAAAATAGAAAAATAGAAGAAATTTCAAGCCTGCCACTGTTACTAATATGTTGAGGTAATTCCTTTGACTTATTTTTATACTTAT
Organism: Perodicticus potto; assembly: GCA_963574655.1. Taxonomy (NCBI): domain Eukaryota; kingdom Metazoa; phylum Chordata; class Mammalia; order Primates; family Lorisidae; genus Perodicticus; species Perodicticus potto. The sequence goes on along the minus strand of CAUYRH010135927.1, from coordinate 8,039 downwards.
ATATTCATTAACATAGTTAATCATGCACGTTGATTTGTTTTTTCACTGGTTATTATTTTATGAGCCTTTCAATGAAAATTTTGCTGTGAACATCAAATATGCTTTGTGGTTTGAGGGGAAGGTAATTCTAACAATACTGTGAAGATAAATTAGAAGGACTAGGGGAGTTTGAGGACAGAGGACACAAGGGAATTCAAATTGTCTAATCAAGAGATAACCACTTAATTAAAATCTATCCATGCCTCGGGCTACTCCTTGAGTCATTCACTCATTCAACATGTATTTACCAAATACTCACTACACGCTGGACATTGTTCTATGGACACTGAGTATATAGAGGTGACAAGGCAGACATGGTCCACAGAGAAAGACTGATGTCAGACAAGCATGGTAACTACAAGTACAGTGATTCTTGTAAAGATAAGCATGGGCATACACACAGGAGCAGCTTGGACCAGAGAAGGACTTCTTGGAGAAAGTAATATTTATGCTGAGGCTTAAAGGAGGACTAAAAGTTGATGACCCAGGGGTTCGGTGTAGGTAGAGGGTATGGAGAGAATATCCCTCAACAGGAATAGTTTATATAAAAGTCCTACAGTTAGAAGGAACTTAGAGCAGTGTGGCTAGAGTCAAGAGAGCAAGAAGAGAAGTATTGAGAGATTCATAGAGAAGTCTAGAACATGACAGCACTCAGGTCAGGTGTAGTAGATACTGTAATATGTCACCCACATGCCCCTTCTTCAGAATTAACCTAATTATATTATACTCATAACCCTAGCTGCTGGCAGAGTTGACCGATAATAGCTTGTAACTGAGGACTTTCTCCTTGCAATTGTCCTTTGCTGAAGAAAGTCCCCTTGCTCATGGTCATGTTACCTTCTCAGGGGCAGCCTGCACTCAATAGCTGGTCAACACAGCAGTAGAAAGACCCTTGCCCTATCTCTGGCTAACTCTGCTGAGCCTTCCCAGCTCCAGAGTCCCAGTGGGATTAGCTAAGACCTTGGTTGTGATGATGTAGCAGCCCAACTTTTCCCTTTTGTTCCATCCTGCTTCCTTCACACTCCTAGAGGTGTTTGCCCCAAGAATAAAACCCAACAAATCTCTCCATCTCAGAGTTTACTTCCTAGGGAACCCAACCTATGACAATAGTTCACAGAGTTTATCTTTATGATACATGAGATGGGAACCATTCATGGGATTCAGTTAGGGTGACAGCAGATAAGCATTTGTAAAGATAAATAATTATTCTGGTGGTGGTTTAGAGACCAACCAGAATGATAATAACACATGTTAGTGAGGATGCGGAGAACCTGGAACCCTCATACACTGCTGGTAGGAAGGTAAAATGATACAATTACCACTTTAGGAAACAATATGGAAGTTTCTCAAAAAATTATACAAGGAGTTATCATAAATGACAATATATACACAAGAACAATGAACACACATGTCCACTCAAAAATTGTACGTGAATGCCCATTGCAGCATTATTCATCATAACTAAAAAATGCAAACAACCCAAGTGTCCATCAACTGGTAAATGGATTTAAAAAAATTTGGTCCATCCATACTTGGAATACCATTTGGCAATAAAAAAATGGTACAATATGGATGAACTTCAAAAACAGTATGCTTAGAGAAACAAGCCAGACACAAAAGAATACATATTATATAAGCCTGTTTACATGACATTCCCAGAAAAGGCAAACAATAGAGATGAAAAGTTGATCTGTGGTTCCCCAAGGAACCTGGGACTGGGGATGGGAATAGAGGTTAAACTACAAAACAACTCAAGGGATCTTACTTGGTGATGGAAATGTTCTAAAATTAGACTGTGATAACAGCTTCACAACTTGGTAAAATCACTTCATTATACATTAAAACTGATGAATTTAGGTTGGGTGTGGTGGCTCACACCTGTAATCCTAGGGCTTTGGGAGGCCAAGGCAGGAGGATTGTTTGAGGGCAGGAGTCTGAGACCAGCCTAAGCAAGAGCCAGACCCTATCTCTACTAAAAATAGAAAAATTAGCTAGGCATTGTGGCAGTGTGTACCTCAGTCCTAGCTACTTGGGAACCTGAGGCGGGAAGATAGCGCAAGCCCAGAAGTTTAAGGTTGCAGTGAGCTATGATGATGCCACTGCACTCTAGCCTGAGAGACACAGCAAGACCCTGTATCAAAAAAGAACGAAAACGAAACTGATGAGTTTTATGACATGTGAATTATACATATTATCTCAATTGTTTAAGAAAATAAATGTGGGAGAAATTGCCAGGGAGTCAGTGCAGTAATTCAGGTGAGAGATGGTGGTAGCTTGGACTAGGTAGGAACAAAATTAGGGAAAGGTGGGCTGATTCAAAAGACCCCAAGAAGACAGAACTGTTGGGATTTCCACAAGGCCCTTCCTTTCCACTACAGTATTCTGTGAACTCTTACTGCACCAATACTCTGTCCCATTCATTCACACACTGCTTTACATTATCTTTTGATTGTTTTATACACACTGTCATTGCCTGGAGGCCGGATGTGTACACGAGTGCACCATAAATACTAACAAATGAATGGTGAAACAATCAAACATAATCAGCCCTAAGCTGAACATCATTGATTATTCAGGATTATATGAACAGTTATTATAATGTTGAGACAACAAAACTAGCAATTACCTTTACATAGGAGTTGCTAAAGTCATCAACACAATAGAAGAAAAACAAATTTGTTAGAACATAACTACCAAAATTGATAGCAAGAAGGGAACAGAAAACAGAATCAGAGGGTCAGTCAAAAGCAACATTTTCAATTTATAATACATTTGGGGTTTGGGGGAATAAAAGTAAAATATAGGAACACTTTGAACATGTTTGTCTTCCTGATGGAGAGTCCACCCAGTTACTAATTCAAGTCTTAAGCCTGTGTGTGGCAGACAGGACAGAACATGGGCCAACGGAGGGAAGTCTGGACCTTGGTTGAACTACACATGAATATGGGCACTGCGCTTACGCTCTTTAACATCCAGCTTCTTTGAAAAACTTGAGAATATTAAACACCTTTCATAAAGCCAATGAAGACACAAATGAAAGTACACGTAACCTTTAGGACATGCAATAAATAAAAGTATTATTGTTTTGACTGCTATCATTATTTAAAATATTTGCAGTGATCCATTTTATCAATTAATCAAAGCTACACTGAACTCACTCTGAAAAAAGTTCATTTAAACAGGGTTCTACATAGTGACTAATTCCTGTTCCAACTCATTTAAGCACAGGGACCAGAATATAGATTTTGAGCCAGAGCTGGGTTCCGATTGCAGCTTTGTCACTTACCAGCAGGATCACCTTGGGCAATAACTGAAACTCTGAGTCTTAGTTTCCTAAAGTGAGAATAACATCAACCCCTGAAGGCTGATGAGTGGGTTAAATAGACATAATACACGTAAAGCACCTTAGACACTGCCTGAGTAGCTATTACTCATATAAAATCATGATTATTCAAGACCTGTCTTGCTTATGGTTCTACACCAGGTTTTTGGTAATCGCCAGATGTCTCAAAGAATAACATATTCAGTTCTGGAAGAATGGAGGACGTCACCTCAGACAGGCAATGAAAGAAACAGCTGAAATAGATGGAAAATTATCCCATCCTGCATAGTGTAGACCTCAGTTTCCTTGGAGAGGTCCAGTTTCCATAATTCTGATGACATTCTCAAAGACAATACTTAGCTAGGGTATCATCGCCAGGAAGGTAGGTAGATTCTTCATTGTCTCAGAGGTATGCATAGTTTTAGAAAAGAGATCAGTCACTGTTCCTTAAAATTTCTCTTGGCAGGTATTGCCAATGGATTAATACTTGTATGTTTTTGTAGAGTAGAACCCCGTTCCCCGACCCCTAGCAATCATATACGCCTACAAGATAACAAATTCCATGGAGATTTATTCAAAGTTTATAAAAAATAGCATCCTTAGGCAGGGTACCAACTTTAATCAAGAAATGGAAACAGCTTTTAGAGTTATTATGAACAGAATCTATGATACACGAATGTTCAATGAGCATGTGAAGGGAATTCTTTTCATACAGCCTCATATATTTTTGTCTATAGAACAATTTCTTGCTTTCTTTTTCTTTTTCTCACTTTATCGCCCTCGGTAGAGTGCTGTGGCATTGCACGGCTCACAGCAACCACCAACTCCTGGGCTTAGGTGATTCTCTCGCCTCAGCCTCCCGAGTAGCTGGGACTACAGGCACCCGCCACAATGCCTGGCTATTTTTTTATTGCAGTTTGGCCGGGGCTGGATTTGAACCCGCCACCCTCGGTATATGGGGCCGGCGCCCTACTCACTGAGCCACAGGCGCCGCCCTATAGAACAATTTCTTGGAACGATAACTATATACCTAGAATATTCCTGTTGTATCATACTCATTAATGAAATACAGAAAAAATAGGACACTCCAAATATTTAATATGTAAGCCTACAGATAATAAAAAAGGATGGTTTTTAAGGATCCTGGTTTTAGTCTGGGTTCCTCCAAAAGGTAAGCCTGAAACATGGCCGGGTTGTAAGCGGTTTGGGAGTTGATCCTAGGAAATGCAGGTAGGGGAATGAAGTTAGAGAAGGGAAGAGATTGGAAGTCAATAGAGACAATAAGCAAGTTAGCGCTATGGATTACAGAGGACTGGGCCGGAATCGGACTGGGTAATTCTGAGAGACAGCACAGAAAGCGTGCTTCAGAGTTATACCACCAAGGTTGGGGGAACTGGGGTATTTACACACTAATCCCCACCTGTCCTTGGTTGAGAGCTGCTCCCAGAGGGTGGTAAATCTCCGGCGCTTCTGGCCTGCCAACAGGGAAGCAAGGCAGTCTCTGGTGGCCAAAGACTTCAGGCAAAGAAATATAGGTGCTGGCAGTTGGAAGTCAGCCCAGGGTTCACTAAAGCAGAGAGGGGAAGGGGTACGGGCCTCACCACACCCACTACAGGTAGGTCACAAAATGAAGCCCCACAAAAACATACACTGAAACGAGGGCAAGACCTTTCAAAACTGCCAATTCCTGTTCCGAAGTGAGCTGCACTCCTGGAAAGTGCATCTGGTGTGACCCCCCAGGGTGCTGACCAGTTTGTTTATCTTGTCATCTAATACTTTTAATACATATGCAGTATTTACTTGGTAAAAAGCAGCTAAGTTAGTTATGTTATGAGCCGTAACTAAACACCACGGGTGCAGGGGTCCTTTACTTTTTTGTAAAGGACCAAATGGTAAACATTTTAGGCTGTGTGGGCCACATGGCCTCTGGTGTGGCTACTCCACTCTGCCACTATAGCACAAAAGCAGCCAAGGACAACATGTAAAGAAAGAACGGGCGTGACTGTGTTCTAACAATTTCTTATTTATGAAAACAAGTGGCTGACCCGTGTGCCATAGTTGAGGTAAGCAAAGAGAAAAGTTCAGAGAATGTAAAGTTTTTCTGATTTTCACTTGTAATAGTTTGATTTTTTTTGAGGCAGAGTCTCAGTCATCCTGGGGTAGAGTGCTGCGACATCATAGCTCGCAGTAACCTCAAACTCTTGGGCTCAAGTGATCCTCTTGCCTCAGCCTCCTGAGTAGCTGGGACTATAGGCACCTGCCACAACACCCAGCTTGTTTTTCTATTTTTAGTATGGATGGGGGTCTCGCTGTAGCTCAGGCTGGTCTTGAACTCCAGAGCTCAAATGATCCACCCACCTCAGCCTCCCAGAGTGCTAGGATTACAGGCATGAGCCACCGCGTCTGGCAACAGCTCGATTTAGATATATACCTCCCTGCTACTGCCTCCTCTCAGCCCTTTTCAATTTTAATTAAAAAAATTTTAATAGGCAATGCATTGACACATTGAGAAAATCAAAATATAAGGAAGTCTAGATTGAGAGTTGTCACTTCTCCCGCCACATCCCTTCCCTAACTTACCCCCTAGAGATCCCCACTTTTCAGTTACATAGCGCATCACACACACTTCCCATCCTCTGCACCCCAAAGGTAGCACATGTTAGATTTATCATTTATCACTGCTCATTTGACACACATGAGGAATCGTTCTATATATCATGTATGACTTCCTCATTCTTTTTTTCCCATCTGTGTAGTAATTCCTAGTGTGAATGTCCCCTGGGACAGTCAGCCAGCCCCTGCAGACAGACAGTTACTCTTTCTGGCCTTTTGCTATTACAAATAAGAACACAACCAAAAAAACAAAACAAAACAAAAAACACTTTTCTGCCCATCATTTTGTACAGGAATAGTTATAGCTATAGGATACATTTCCAGAAGCAAGATTCTGAATCAAAGGGTCAATGCACTTAGGATTTTGATAGAGAGTGACACGTCTTTGACAAGGGTTGTTCCATATTTACATCAGCAACACACAGGCGCATCTTCTAATCTTGTTCACATTGAGGAAAGCTAAAAAAACTGCTTTCAATATTCACTTAGGTACCTGCATCCCCCAAGACCACCCCACGTTCAGAAATGTGACAGGAGGACTCCTGGCCTCAGCATCTAGTTGTATTTACAGCTGACACTTATTACAGTGACTTAAGGATACGCAGACGGTCATAAGGGAAAAGACACACGTGGAGTCTGGAAGAACCCACATGCAAACTTCCTTCTGTTCTCTCCCTCCCTCGAGGACGCACTCCGCCCCCAACAGCAAAGACACAATGACACGTGTGCCCCGGTTCTACCCAGGAAAGCTGGCTGGAAAGGCAGGCTGGTCTCTTAGGTTCCCTCTGCCTACACATATCAAAATTCTGCTGAAAGCAGGATTCAGCACAAACCAGAGGACGTGCACTGTCTGGGCACCCTGAACCAGCCTTATCCATTCCAGAAAGTTTCACACCACCATGGGGAACTGTTTACCACCAAAGTCCTCAGATACCAGCCAAGGGCTGACCTTGCAAACAGGCCTCAGGTCTGCCACAACCCTGCTAGATGAAATGATCTCAGGTAAGCCAGCCGGCTAGTTTGCAACTATACCACCGGTGCCTGGAAGTGGATTGGGTTCTGGCAAACTCCAGCTCAGGGTGACAAACTCTGATTGGTCAGGAGCCCACCTAGAGCCACTTCACACCGTTTGAACCCAACTCCGGCACTCCAGGCGAGGCTGCAGGGAAATGTGCCTGGCATGACAAAATTGTCTCCCAACAAAATTACTATTTCTTTCAAGCTGTTGCTTTGAAAAACTGACCCCATTCTTTCACTCTGTAGAACTACAAAGGGCCAGAAAGGAACTAAAGACGGCGCTGGCTTTATAGAGTTTCATGAAAGGAAAAGACCGCACTGGCTGAGCGAGAAAGCACACTATGGAATAGACGTTGTTTGGTTTAGAACTGGGATTTAAATATACCTAGTCCTGAATGGGAGATTTCTCTCTGCAGCAAGTATTTTCCAGTGATTAGATTAGATACACATATATTTTTTTTTTTTATAATGCACTTATTTCTACCTGTGCTTTTTAAAAATAAATCACAAAACCAAGAATGACAGCTAGATAGGAGAAATAAGTCCTCGTGTTCCACAGCCCTGCGGGATGACTACAGTTAACGATAATATATAGTTTCAAATAGCTAGAAGGAAAATGTTGAATGTTCCCAACACAAAGAAACGATGAATGTTGGAGATGACAGATACGCTGTTTACCCTGATCTGATCGCTATACATTATATGTATCAAAACATCACCATGTACCCCATGCATATGTACAATTGTTACGTGTCGATTTAAAAAATACAATTAAAAAACCCAAATTCCTCAAAGCTTAATAGTAGAGAGGCTTGTGAGAAGTTCCTCTCCCACCTTTTCCCAACCAATTTTAAAAAGTTAACTTTCAGTTGAAATACACATGTAAAAATGAGAATGCCTTGCTTCATTTTCACAAAGTAAATATACACATATAACCAGATAAGAGCAGAGGGCGGGGGGCGCCCCCCCCGCCGCGGCCCCCCCCCCCCCCCCCCCCCGCCCCCCCCCCGCCCCCACCCCACGCCCCACCGCGCCCTGGGAGGGGGGG
>CAUYRH010135926.1:0-59594 GCA_963574655.1 Perodicticus potto | reverse complement strand
AAAAAAAAAAAAAAAAAAATCATAGTATTTGCTTATAACTTGTGCACATCTTTCAGTATACTTTAAATCTCTCTGCATTACTTATGAAACCTAATACAAAGTAAATGCTATGTAAACAGTTGTTATACTATACAATAAGTCCTCATTTAATGTTGAGAATCAATAGGTTCTTGGAAATTGGGATTTTAAGAGAAATTATGTATATAGCAAGTTCTTGAATAATAACATAATGCTGGTAAGAAAAAAAGTTGGTACTTATACTTTGTTTTGCTTAAAGTCTGCTCTAAGAACTTACTGACAACACTAAGTGAAGACATACTGTATTATTTCTATTTGCATTTTTTTTATTGTACTGTTATTATTTATTGTAGTTTTTTCCCCAGAATATCTTCAATCTCAGGTTGGTTGAATCCACAAGTGGGAAATCCTTGGATATGGAGGGCCAACTGTACTTGGTGAGGTGTTGGTTTATAAAGCACTAGCACAGGGCAAGCAAGTGGCTCATGCCTGTAATCCCAGCACTCTGGGAGGCCAAGGCAGGAAAATCACTTGAGGTTTTAGATCAGCCAGATCAAAAGTGAGACCCTGCCTAAAAATAGAAAAAAAAAATCCAGGCATGCTGCTAAGTGCCAACTACTGGGGAGGCTGAGGCAAGAGGATTGCTTGAACTCAGGAGTTTGAGGTTGCAGTGAGCTATCCCGGCGCTACTAAACTCTAGCTGGAAAACAGAGTGAGATTCTGTCTCCAAAGTAAAAAATGAAAGAAAAAAAAAAGCACCTAGCACACTACTTGGTTCATAGAAATATTTTATAAATATTTGTTATATGAATGACCTGGAGGGATGCAGAAGCAAGAAGGCTGGTCAAATGCCTATCTGTCCTACAAATAACAGCAAGGATACTCTTGCCAATATGATAACACTAAGTAAGCATCTGCTGCTATCTTCTTCCTGATTAATAGAGAGAGAAATACAAACTGTTATTAAAATCATTGCCCTTAGGATCTAGAAGTTATTTTAGAAAACAAGTCCAACCAGAAGTCAGATTAACCATTTACACAGGAAGCTTGCAGATGCACAGGTACAGATCAGACTTGAGTGTACAAAGTCTAAAACCATGCCCTCTCCCCTTTAGTTAGTGGGAAATGGGAAGTATGGGGATCCCAAGGAAAAGATACATGTAATAAAAGGGCTACAACTGAACATATAGACTTTTCGTCTCAGGAAACTGAGGTAAAACAAAATTCAAAAAATTATGTGTTGAGGGAGGGCAGTGATCTCAGTGACCAGGAAGGAAAAGAGAGCAAAGCACAGTTTTATTATCACCTCAAGCACAAGCCCCAAATACGTGGATCCCTCAATAGTAGCCACAAGCATGGTGGCCATATGCCACCAGATTACAGCACGCACACACATTATTCCCAAGGTTCTAAATCACCATCTGTTTTCCCAAGGGGAAACCTGACTGGAGAGGAAAGGATGGGAGACAGGGAGGGACAGACTGCAAAACCACAGGAAGTCAGATGAACTGAGATCAAAGTCGTGGCAAAACTTATCTGGACAAAGACGCTGCTTTCGGGATGTTTGCAATCTCAAGCGGGAGACGTCAGACATCAGTAAAAAGTAGCATTTTATCCATGTGCAGACTTCCCTTCCCGGCTAACATGCTGATAAGAAAAAGACCAGCAACTTTATCACGGAGCTGCTCATCTATGAGCGAGGCACCCACACAATCAGAGCACTGCTTAAGAGGACTGTAGGACTGGAAGCTGCAGTTACAAAAACCGGGAAAAGGCTTTATTTCTCAATAAAGACGGCGCGGTCAAACTGCAAAAGACTGGGAGTCAAAACACTTGGGTCCGGTTTGGGCTCCACCTTAACCTATCTTAGAGACTTGGCACAAGTCAAGTTCGGTCTCTTGGATCTGAGTTTCTGACCTGTGAAGTGGGCGAGTTGGGTCGAAGGACCTCAGTCCAGCGCTGCGCATTACAGCTGCCTAAAAGCTTGCTCTGTCAGAAAAGGGGACGGCCCCGCAGGGCGGGACGAAGAGAGAGCAGAAACCCGGACTCGCGACAAGGCCCCGGGGCAGCGCCCGACACTAGAAAGGGGGACTAGGACGGAGAGCAGGGACCTCGGCTCCGCCCTTACCTGCAGCCTGCTATTCCTCAGTCAGCCAAATCGAGCCCCGCAGCCTCTGCCGACGCTTACTGTCACCCGCTCCAGCTTGGCGCCCGAGCAGAGCCCGGCTCAATCCGACCCACCATGGTCCGCCGCCCGCAGCGCCAGGCAGTAGACCCAGACCCGCCGCCAACCCATCCTCAACCCTAGGCGCAAGCGCAAGAGCAAGCGCAGGAGCCCTGAAGTGCCGCCTCCGGACTTGGCCCGGGGAAACCTGGGAAGTGGAGTTTACCCTGGAGGAGTCGCGGCCACACGTCACGTGGGAAACTACGCCATTTGACGCGCTGCTTAGTGAGGAACTGGACTTAGATTCGGCCAATGAGAAGTCGGCTTCGTTTTCATCCGGGCTTTGGGACAGTGGCCGTCATGGCGCCACCCGTGAGATACTGCATACCGGGTAAGCGAGCTGTTCGCGTACAGAATCCTCGAAAGGGATACAGGCAGGAAGGTTGGGTGGCCAACAGCTTCTGGGGGCCCAGGGCTGATGCAGCGTGTTTTTTGCAGGCGAACGTCTGTGTAACTTGGAGGAGGGCAGCCCGGGCAGCGGAACCTACACCCGGCACGGCTACATTTTTTCGTCGCTTGCCGGCTGCCTGACGAAGAGCAGCGAGAACGGCGCGGTAAAGGGAGCTGCTACCCATCTCCTCTGTCTGTCTTAGGCTGCCCTTCGGTTCTGGCCCTGGCACAGCGAACGTGTCTTTAGTGCCTCACCAGTAGAACGATTTGGACTCTGTTCCTTCAGCTTTGATCACTGCTACTGTGCACTTGTATCCAGTTTTGCTCTTGACACTCGGGGAAGGAGGTTGGGACAAAAGCTAATGTGAACTGACAGTAACGCAGCCTAGCTCAGCAGTGAGCTGAATCGTGTGTGAATGTCGCCTACCTCTCCAGCTTTATTCAGCTAGCTCCACTTGTCTCCACTTCACTAACTGCAATTAGTCATGCTGGCTACTTTCAATGTTGCTAATACGCTAAGCTTTCCGCTGCCACAGAGCCTTTGTACACGTGCCATCTATGTGGAACATACTCCTTCCTCTTCCTTAGCCTATTTAATTCCTAATTCCTACTGGATAGCCTCTTTCTTATCACTTTCTTAGACAGATATCCTCTTTCTTATCACTTTCTTAGACAAGGTCTTCTTGGCCTACTAATTAAGGAAAGGAGTTTCGTGAGGTTTTTGTTTGTTAAACACTCGTAAAGAGCCCTATTCCTTTCCTTTCAGTCATTTATTTCAACATATAATTAAACTTTCAGTTATGTGTTTCTCACTAGACTGTTCTCCTGCTTGACCCGAAAAAAAAATTTTTGTGAGACAGAGTCCACCCTGGGTAGAGTGCCATGGCATCATGGTAGCTCAGAGCAACCTCAGCCTCCAATTGACTCAAAGTTCTATAAAAGCAGGCCCCACCACCGTATCTTCAGCATCTAGTATAAGGCTGCTGCTCTATAAATGTTTGTTGAATGTATGAATAATACTATCCTTTCTGGTTCTGGAGTGAATCTAGGATTAAGTCAGGATCAAATAAGTATTCTTAGAAGGAGCAGCTTAAAAGCAGGTAACCCAATGAAAGGATTCAGAATTAGAATGCTTAGATATTACTAACTGGACCTTGATTCTGCTTGGGGTCAGAAACTTAAGCTCTCTCATCTTTATCTGTAAAATGAGGAACTTTCTATTCAGTAATTTTTTAAAGGGTCCTTACATTCTTAAGTTTGTTCATTTCATAGATATCTCTTGAGCATTTTCATGTTCTCTGAGTACAGCCAATACTGTACTCAGAGAACAAAAGCTAATTATTCCTTAAATAGAAGGAAGCAAATATAATGACTATTATATAACATTTATTTAATAGCCTTTGCAATAAAATAAACAGAAACAATATAAGTCTGGAAGGAAGAGTCAGGTTATCCATGATTACAGGTAATATGTTTGTATTACCAAGAATATCCAAGAGAATCACTAAAATATTTATTAGAATTCACCTGGAATGATCAGGTGCGGTGGCTCACGCCTGTAATCCTAATAATCTGGGAGGCTGAGGCAGGTGGATTGCTTGAGCTCAGGACTTCGAGACCAGCCTGAACAAGAGGGAGACCCTGTCTCTACTAAAAATAGAAAAACTGAGGCAAGATGATCACTTGAGTCCAAGAGCTTGAGGTTGCTGTTAGCTATGATGCCACAACACTCTACTTGGTGCCACAGTGAGACTGAAAAAGAAATCATCTGGAGGCTCGGTGCCTGTGGCTCAACAGGCTAAGGCGCCAGCCACGTACACCTGAGCTGGCAGGTTCGAATCCAGCCTGGGGCCTGCCAAACAACGACCGCTGCAACCAAAAAAAAAAAAAAAAGCCAGGCGTTGTGGCGGGCACCTGTAGTCCCACCTACTCGGGAGGTGGAGGCAAGAGACTCGCTTAAGCCCAGGAATTGGAGGTTGCTGTGAGCTGTGATGCCACAGCACTCTATCCAGGGTAACAGTTTGAGGATCTGTCTCAAAAAAAAAAAAAGAAATCATCTGGAATGGTTAGAGTATGTCTCTAGCAGTATTACTCCTGTGGCCCCTTGGCCCACCTTTTTCCTAAAATTTCTAAAGCCCCCTTCTCTGAACTGTAAGTGAATTCATATTCCACATTCCCTTGGGATGCCAACTGTGCACTAACGTATTCCTATATTGGGGCAGTGCCTGTGGCTCAGTGGGTAGGGCGCCGGCCTCATATACCAAGGGTGGCGGGATCAAACCTGGCCCCAGCCAAACTGTAACAAAAGATAGCCAGGCATTGTGGCGGGCGCCTATAGTCCCAACTACTCGGGAGGCTGAGGCAAGAGAATTGCCTAAGCCCAGGAGTTGGAGGTTGCTGTGAGCTGTGACGCCATGGAACTCTACCAAGGTCGATAAAGTGAGACTCTCTGAAAAAAAAAAAAAGCATTTCTGTATTATTATCAAGCTACAAATAACTTTACCTAAGGCCTACTAAGGACATTGTCTTCTCTCTATAGCTTCCTGTGGTGTCTGTGATGAGAGAAACAGAGTCTCAATTACTGCCAGATGTGGGAGCGATTGTTACCTGTAAGGTAAGTTGGGCTTAGAATACCTGCCCATTCAATGCTAAAATCATGATCATTCTAGAACTGATCATGATTCATGATTGGATACGGCCTCCACATATGGCTACTTAAGTTTAAATTAAACAGATAGCTGTGCATGGTGAGACATAATCTGTAGTTCTAGCTACTCCACCTACCTAGGAAGTGGAGGCAGAAGGATCCCTTAAACCCAGGAGTTTGAGGCCGTAGTTAGCCATGATCAAGCCACTGTATTCACTATACTTCATCCTGGGAGACAAAATGAGACCCTGTCTCCAAAAAAAAAAAAGTAATTAATTAATTAAATAGTATTAAAATTTCATTTCCCCTGTGGCTCAGCGAGTAGGGCACCAGCCCCATATACTCAAGGTGGCAGGTTCAAACCCGGCCTCAGCCAAACTGCAAAATAGAAAAATAGCCAGGCGTTGTGGTGGGCACCTGTAGTCCCAGCTACTCGGGAGGCTGAGGCAAAAGAATCTCCTAAGCCCAGGAATTGGAGGTTGCTGTGAGCTATGATGCCACAGCACTCTATCCAGGGTGACAGCTTGAGGCTCTGTCTCAAAAAAAAAAAAAAAAAAAATCTATATTTGGGCGGCGCCTGTGGCTCAGGGAGTAGGGCGCCGGCCCCATATACCGGAGGTGGCGGGTTCAAACCTGCCCTGGCCAAAAAACTACAAAAACAAACAACAACAACAAAAAAAAACCAAAATAAATAAATAAATAAAAGGGCTCTCCTTTAAAAAAAAAAAAATCTATATTTAGGGACCAGACACAGTGGCACATGGCCATAAGCCCAGCACTTTGGGAAGCTGAGGCAGGAGGATCACTTGAGCCAAAGAGTTTGAAACCAGCCTGGGCAACATAGCAAGATGCCGTCTCTCAAAAACAAAATTAACTGGGTGCAGTGTTATGCACCTGTAATTCTTTTTTTTGAGACAGAGCCTCAAGCTGTCACCCTGGATAGAGCACTGTGGCATCACAGCTCACAGCAACCTCCAATTCCTGGGCTCAAGCGAGTCTCTTGCCTCCGCCTCCCAAGTAACTGGGACTACAGGCGCCTGCTACAACGCCCAGCCATTTTTTGGTTGCAGCCGTCATTGTTGTTTGGCGGGCCCGGGCTGGATTCGAACCCTCCAGCTCAGGTGTACGTGTCTGGCGCCTTAGCCCCTTGAGCCACAGGCACCGAGCCTGCACCTGTAATTCTTGCTACTCAGAAGTCCAGGCAGGAGGATTGCTTGAGTCCAGGAATGTGAGGTTATGGTGAGTTACATAATTACACCACTGAATTCCAGCTGAATTCCAGCCTGAGCAACAGAGCAGACCCTATCTCAAAAAAAAAGGAAAAGAAAAAACAAAGTAAGGTTACGTTACATGGACTAAAGTCCTAGTAATTCTTAGTGTATTCCTGCCTCCTTAAATTAACAACTGCTAATTCTCTGATGTTGATCTCATCTCTCTTCCATAGGTCTCTAGCATCAATTCACGCTTTGCTAAAGTACACATCCTATATGTGGGGTCCACACCACTTAAGAACTCTTTTCGAGGAACAATCCGGTAAGGAGTACCTTGTCTAGAAAGTACACTTGTTTTCACATTTGCCTCAGCACCTGTAATTAATATTAGGATAGAAAGGGAGGTTAGAATTTTTAGAAACAGTTGAACTCCTTCCTGCCTATTTTTGTCTTTCCTTTGTGCTTTGATTCTCCCCCAGTAGTAGTCAAAGAGAATGTTACATGATCTACAACAAAGGGAAAATAATAAGAGAAGGTTTAAAAATAATGCAAACTATAGTCCCAGTTACTCCAGAGGCTGAGACAAGAGGGTCATTTGACTCCAAGAGTTTGAGGTTGCTGTGAGCTATGATGCCATGGCATTCTACTGAGAGTGATAAAGTGAGACTGTCTCCAAAAGATAAAAATAAAGCAAAAATAATTGCGGTAAGCTGAAGATTAGCAGTGTCAAAATGATTCCAACCAAAGTAAAAGGCTGTACTTTTCTTTTCTTTAATATAGATTAAAACCAAAGGTTGTAAGACATTGAAAAGGCTGGTGGCAGGTGGCACCTGTGGCTCAGTGAGTAGGGCGCCAGCCCTGGCCAAACTGCAACAAAAAAATATCCGGGCGTTGTGGTGCACACCTGTAGTCCCAGCTACTTGGGAGGCTGAGGCAAGTGAATCACCTAAGGAGGTTGCTGTGAGCTGTGTGACGCCACAGCACTCTACCGAGAGCGATAAAATGAGACTAAGAAAAGGTTGGTGGGTGATACCATAGATTATTTCTCTGTGGATTCTTTGAGAGAGGACAAACAATTTTTTTTTTTTTGAGACAGTCTCAGTATGTCGCCCTCGGTAGAGGGCCATGAGGTCACAGCTCACAGCAACCTCAAAGTCTTGGGCTCAAGCGATTCTCTTGCTTCAGCCTCCCAAGTAGCTGGGACTACAGGCACCCACCACAACACCCAGCTATTTTTTGTTGCAGTTGTCATTGTTGGTTAGCTGGCCCGGCCTGGGTTCAAACCCGCCACCTTCAGTATATGTGGCTGGCGCCATTAACCACTGTGCTACAGGCGCCACTAGGACAAACAATTCTTAGGAGCCAGATAATTTAACTTTTGAGGGCTTTTCCGGTCTCAGGATTCAGGGTGGTTCTACTGTGCTTCTGTTCAAGTTCTCCCAAGGAGCAAAGTTCCTGCCAAATATGATCTAATGTTCTCTAGTCAGGGATATCAATACTGATGTTCTACGTGGTCTAAGTCTGCTTCTCCATCCTGCTTCCTTGGGTGGCAGCAGGGTCCCAATTATGACTTGTTCTGTCTGCTATTATAGGTCTTTATCTGCTAGCGATCTGCAGGATAATTCTTTCTCACAGGTTATTAATCTTCCTGTTAATTCTTTCTTTATAGCAAAGAAGATGTCCGAGCAACTGAAAAAGACAAGGTTGTTGGTTGGTTCTTTTTTTTTTTTTTTTTAATGCCTCTAGAAATCTCAATCCTTTCCAAGTATTGTCTGAGGTAATTTCAGAGTCCATGGGAATGTTGAGTCCAAAGAAGCTTAACAACTTTCCTGCTGTAAAGTATGGACTTTACCTCACTGTCCCTTTCCTCTCCACACGATTTTTATTTATTCTATTTCCAGAGGAGAGCTAGTTTATTCTTTGCCTTTGGATCTGGGTGTTTATACATTGCTATTCCCTCAGACTTACTCAACTCTTTTAGGGCTAACTATAGTATCTGTATCTTAGATTCCTAATCAGGTTACTGATTTCAAAATCTTTCATTTATAAGATAATACTGTAGAAGCATTAAAAGTTGGCTGAGATGAGTAAAGATGATTTCTGCCCTCTGGGATTAGAGAGTAGATTGGCTCTACCAGATACGTTAATAGTTTCATGTAGACCCAATCTAGAGCTTTCACTCAACATTCCTGTTCTTTCTTTACAGGTTGAAATTTATAAAAGTTTCCGCCCAGGTGACATTGTCTTGGCCAAAGTGGTATCCTTTGTTCCCAACAGACCAGACTCCAGTTCTTGTCAAAAGAAGAAATGGAAATAGAAAAACAACTCAAGTGGCTAAGGGTGGGGACGACTTATAATCCTTCATTTTCCTTTACCAGTGTTATATGACTAGATCTCCCTAGGTGATGCACAGTCCAACTACTTGCTGACCACTGCCGAAAATGAGCTAGGAGTGGTGGTAGCCCACAGCGAGTCAGGTCAGTTGGTCCCTACTTCCTCATCCTTATTTTCCCCTGGAGCTACGATTTGGGATTAATCTGTTGTTTTCCTTGGTTTCCCTTATATAGGAAACAGTACGATGGTAGATACTTAGTACTAAGATTAGAATGATTCTTCTTACATATAAAAGATATAAATCTTAGGAAACCAGGGGCACGCTGCATAAGACAGTGGAATAAACAAAGTGTTTATGACATGAGGTTCACTAGGTAACTTGGTTACCCAGCAGAAAAGAGAAGGATCTCAGGCTCATCTTTGGCATCTCAGCTCCAGCACCTGCTTTTCCCTTCCAGGTGTCCAGATGGTTCCCATCAGCTGGTGTGAGATGCAGTGCCCTAAGACCCACATTAAAGAGTTCCGGAAAGTGGCCCGAGTACAGCCTGAATTCTTGCAGACCTAAGAATCCACATTTTACCCGGTGGAGGGAGATAAGCTGTTTCTAAGAGTAACATATGTGAAAATAACACCAGGATGCCATTGTCTTTATTCAGATACTTGGGATCAGCAAGCAACCACATCTAGAAAAATCTGCTAGAAACTTACTCAGGTGGAACATTTTTCTTGTCAACCTTTCAGTGGACTTCATTCTCTTGAATTTTAACAACTTGTGTTTTGGAGACACCAGCAGCAAAACTGTGTGATTTCAGAAATAGCCTAATCCTCTTAACAATCCTTATAAATGCATATTTTTTGCTATGACAAAACATTTTTACTAAAAGGATTTTGTGTTTTCTGTTGTTTTGACTAGGGAAAGGTATTTAAATGAGTCATGACATAGACAACGGGTTTGCCTGGTGGCACCCAACTAGTGTGTATCAAGTGCTTACTTGCTCTAGACAAACCTGACTGCCAATCTTTTTTTATATTCCTTGTGTTCTGTTTTAAATAGTTTATTGAGTGCTTTACTGTGTGCCAGGGACTGAGTCAGTCATTTTATATCTCCCGCCCCCTGCTTAGGTACATTATGGTTTAGTGAAAATTCTAAGACATATGTAGTGATACAGGTAGCACGTGAGTAGTTGTGAAGAGTAAAGATATTGCTGATAGAGTGGGTACTCCAAGGAATGTTAGATCTGAATTGAAAAATAGGACAGAGCACTATCTTGAGGGGGCCAAGAAAGGATTTGTGATATGAGATCAAGGAATTAAAGAACTTAGATAAGTGAAGTGAATATATTCAAGGCAGAATCAAGCCCAAGCTAAGCAGAAGCAGAAATTTTTTTTTTTTTTTTTTTTTTTTTTTTTTTGAGACAGAGCCTCAAGCTGTCACCCTGGATAGAGTGCTGTGGCATCACAGCTCACAGCAACCGCCAATTCCTGGACTCAAGCGAGTCTCTTGCCTCCGCCTCCCAAGTAGCTGGGACTACAGGCGCCCGGCCATTTTTTGGTTGCAGCCATCATTGTTGTTTGGTGGGCCCGGGCTGGATTCGAACCCGCCAGCTCAGGTGTATGTGGCTGGCGCCTTAGACCACTGAGCCACAGGCGCCGAGCCAACAGAAGCAGAAATAAAGGCATAAGTTTGGGAATGCGGAAGAGATGACAGTTAAGTGTGAAGAAGTTGCAGAGGAAAGCTAAATATGAGATGTTTGTTGAGATTCAAGAAGCACTTATCTTCCATGTTGTGGTAGTGGTTGAAGGTAAATTTTTGGAGTCAGGCCACTTGAGTTTTCTGTTTTTTCCCCTCTACAAAGACATTTCTGGTTGTCACACTGAGTTTCCTCTAGTTGCTAGCCTTGACCATATTAGGTTTGGGGGGTTTTTTTGTTCGTTTGTTTGTTTGTTTTGCAGTTTTTGGCCAGGGCTGGCTTTGAACCTGCCACCTCCGACATATGGGGCCAGAGCCCTACTCCTTTGAGCCACAAGCACTGCCCAGGTTTTTTTTTTTTTTTTTTAATATATATAGAAAATGTTCTATATTATATATAGAAAACCTGTAGGTTTAAGAAATAATACAGGCTGGGCACCACAGT
Organism: Perodicticus potto; assembly: GCA_963574655.1. Lineage (NCBI taxonomy): Eukaryota > Metazoa > Chordata > Mammalia > Primates > Lorisidae > Perodicticus > Perodicticus potto. The sequence continues at coordinate 48,635 of CAUYRH010135926.1, read as the reverse complement.
GGCTCATGCCTATAATCCTAGCTCTCTGGAGGCCAAGGCAAGAGGATCACTTGAGCTCAGGAGTTTAAGACCAGCCTGAGCAAGAGTGACACTCTCATTTCTCTATTAAACAAACCAACAAAAAACTTAGCACTTTGTGATGCCAAAGTAGGAGGGTCATTTGAGGCCAGGAGTTTAAGACCAGCCTGGACAACATAGCAAGACTCTGTGTCTACAAAAAGTTTTTAAATTAGCTGGGCATGGTGGCATGTGCCTATATTTCCAGCTATTGGGGAGGCTGAGGGAGGAAGGTTGCTTAAGCCTAGGAGTTCAAGGCTGTCTTAAGTTGTGATCATGCCACTGTACGCCAATTTGAGCAATAGAGTGAGACCCTGTTTCTTAAAAAGAAGAAAAAAGAAATAGAGCTCTTATACATTTTGTCCAGTTTTCAAATGGTGACATTTTGAGAAGTTGGAGTATAACACAACAACTAGGATATTGATATTGATACTTAAGCAAGTTGTTTTTATCTGACATCTGGTTCCTCATCTGAAATAGTATGACCTCATAGGATTAGTGTGAGAAAGACGTGTATAAAAGTGCTGTACAGGGCGGCGCCTGTGGCTCAGGGAGTAGGGCACTGGCCCCATATACCAAGGGTGGCGGGTTCAAACTCGGCCCCTGCCAAACTGCAACAAAAAATAGCTGGGCACCCCGCTACTCGGGAGGTTGAGGCAAGAGAATCGCCTAAGCCCAAGAGCTGGAGGTTGCTGTGAGCTGTGACACCACAGCACTCTACCGAGGGCAACAAAATAAGACTCTGTCTCAAAAAAAAAAAAAAAAAAAGTGCTTGTACAGAGAGCATGCTTAATATTATAGGTACTAGGGATGTGCTTGCCTTCTATCGAGTAACTACTAAATGCTAGGCCTTCTGCTAGACACTTTAATGTAGTTTGATTGATCAATCAGTCCCCTATGATAGATATTTTAAGGCTACAGTTTTTTTCTGTTATAGACAGTGGTGCAGAGAAAAACACTGTTAACTTTATCTTTGTGCGTGCCTGTGACTTTTTGGCAAAACATCTTTCTAAAAGTGGAGTTCTGGATCAAAGAATATACACATTTTAAATTTTGATTAGACCCTCCCTTACAGCTTTTCAGAAAGGTGCTACCAATTGAATTTCTTAAAGCTGTTAGCCTTCTTTTTTTTTTTTTATTTTTTATTTTTTTTGCAGTTTTTGGCCGGGGCTGGGTTTTTGAACTCACCACCTCCGGCACATGAGGTCGGAGCCCTACTCCTTTGAGCCACAGGCACCACACTGTTAGCCTTTTTACTTAAGTTAGCTCTGAACTTCACAGTGACCCTGGAAGGTAGCCGTCATTTCCCCATTGTACAGAGGAGCAACTAATCCTGAGAAAAATGGGGCGGCGCCTGTGGCTCAAGGAGTAGGGTGCTGGCCCCATATACTAGAGGTGGCGAGTTCAAACCCAGCCCTGGCCAAAAAAAAAAAAAAAAAGCTACAAAAAAACCAAAAAGAAAAAAAAAATTTTTTTTTTTTTTTTTTTTTTGAGACAGAGCCTCAAACTGTTGCCCCGGGTAGAGTGCTGTGGCATCACAGCTACCTCCAAGTCCTGGGCTCAAGTGATTCTCCTGCCTCCACCTCCCAAGTAGCTGGGACTACAGGTGCCTGCCACAAACAAACGCCTAGCTATTTTTTGGTTGCAGCTGTCGTTGTTTGGTGGGCCTGGGCTGGATTCGAACCTGCCAGCTCAGGTGTATGTGGCTGGCGCCTTAGCTGTTTGAGCCATAGGCGCTGAGCCAAGAAAAATTAATGTACTTGCCCCAAGTCACTTAGCCATCAAGTAGCATAGTAGTATTCAAACCCAGCTTACAGTGAAGCTTATGAAGTTCTTCCACCCGTGCCATGATTCCTCCTTTATGCCAAGTATTGAACAGAACCTAGGGCATAAAATTAAAAGTTCTTTTTTTTTTTTTTTTTGAGACAGAGCCTCAAGCTGTCACCCTAGAGTGCTATGGCATCACAGCTCACAGCAACCTCCAATTCCTGGGCTCAAGCGAGTCTCTTGCCTCCGCCTCCCAAGTAGCTGGGACTACAGGCACCCGCCACAACACCCGGCCATTTTTTGGTTGCAGCCGTCATTGTTGTTTGGCGTGCCCAGGCTGGATTCTAACTCTCCAGCTCAGGTGTACATGGCTGGCGCCTTAGCCCGTTGAGCCACAGGCGCCGAGCCAGTTAAAAGGTTTTTCATATTAACACTGGTTCAGTAATCACAAGTGCTTGTTGGACATCATTCATTCAATAAATATATATTGAGCAACTACATTGGTCTCACTTTGTTGCTCAGGGTACAGTGCCGTGGTGTCATAGCTCACAGCAACCTCAGACTCCAGGGCTCAAGTGATTCTTTTGCCTCAGCCTCCCAAGTAGTTGTGCCTGCCAGTGCCCAGCCATTTTTAGAGACAAGGTTTCAGTCTGGGCTCAGGCCAGGTCGAACTCATGAGCTCAGGTGATCCACCTGCCTCCATCTCCCACAGTGCTGGGGGTAGCAGCTTGAGCCACCACACCCAGTCTCCTGAAATGGTTTAGTTGGGAGTTTCTAAGAAGATGGTCCATTGTCAGTTCCTTCTTTAACAGCCTGGACATCCAAAGTTCTTCACAAAGTAACATTAGTCTTTTTTCTTTAAACAGTCTTTCTTGCTGTAAGAACTCTCAGCCTTCCAAGTACCTTGCACTACAGGCACCTACCACAATGCCCGGCTAGTTTTTCTATTTTTAGTGGAAGTGGGGTCTTGCTTTGCTCAGGCTGGTCTTGAACTCCAAAGCTCAAGAGATCCTCCCTCCTCGGCTTCCCAGAGTGCTAGGAGTACAAACCTGAGCCACTGTCTGGCCTGTGACTCGCTTGTCTTAAAACTTCTAATACTGGTGCATAAAGGACTTTGGTGATGAGTGAAATTTCAAAGTGAATGCTAAGGTTACTTCAGACAAAAGGTAACTTACATCAAACATGAAAGTATTGCACATCACTCCTTTATTATACTGATCTGGAGAAACTACTAGTACAGTTATGCTCTGAGTGAGTACTGGACCCACATGGCAGGGCCAAGCAACTAGAACACGATTCAGAAATCAGTGAAAAGACACTTGGATGTGATCAAGAGGCATTTCACTGCCACAGAACAAGGCCAGGGAAAGATTCTAAAATATACAGCAAGATGCACTCCTACCCCTTAGAAGTCAAGGAGTTTATCCCATATTGGTGTGAGGAATGCCTGTCTTCTGATGACTGTATGTGGGACTATTTTAACCGCCACTAGAAAACCCAATAGGGTTTTGTTGTGTATTAATTACATGTATGTGTGTGTGTGTGTGTGTGTGTGTGTGTATATATATATATATATATTTTTTTTTTTTTTTTTTTTTAAAAATAAATGCAGCAAAAACATGATTCAGGATTGATACCAACCTTCTGTACCCAGCTCTTCTGGGGTCAGAGAGGAAACAGCTGTTTTTTACATCACCATGCAAGTTACATTCATCTTCCCCTGGAATGACTATAGCCAAGTACAGGAGTGGTTCCTGGGAGCAAAGAGGCTCTCACTTTTCCTCACTGGTCAGGCCTTAGCATGGCTCCTCCCCAGCCCCTACTCAAGCAGGTTCCTAGTAAACAAAGCACTGGCAAAAACCCGAGTTACTACCTCTCAACTCTTGGCAAAAACCCGAGTTACTACCTCTCAACTCTTGGATAAGAGGAATCTTCCCTTGGTTGAGACTGAGAACCCAAGCCCCAGAAGTGCTGTTCTGACTAGAATGTATGAAGGGAGTGGGTGCAAGAAAAAACAAATGACTAAGATTAAAATGGGAATCACTGGTCCCCATCTGCAGCTATACTTCTGATGTTTCCAGATGTGGTCAGTGTAACATGTGCAAGGGAGAGGTGCAGAGGAATGAGAGGGCAAAAGGTGTTCCTTGGGCAGCATTCTGTCTGCTAGCCTTCACTTCTTCACCTTGCCCTGGGCAGCCACAGCTTCCATGGCTTTACGAACGGTCTCTTCATCCCCCAGGAACTGCATGGGCTTGATGGGCTTCAAGTTCTTGTCCAATTCGTAGACCATGGGAATACCAGTTGGCAGGTTCAGCTCCATGATAGCCTCTTCAGAGAGACCTGAAAACACCCACCATGATCAGGCACATTAGGTAGGAATCATCCCTCCAGGCTTATTCTTTGTTTGCTCTTGGTGACAAAGTACTTTGATAGGAATTAAAATAAGACACCCTTTCTGATCTTTCGATCTAACAGTTTTGAACCCAAGGTACCCAAAACTTATTTCTTACCCATTACACTTAAAAGCAAGAAAAGCAAGAGGTACAAAGATTTTGAGATGGACTATCAACAAACTATAGGAAGGTGTTGGCACAGTGCCTGCATGTCAGCGGTTAGGGCGCCAGCCACATACACCAACCGAGGCAGGCGAGTTTGAACTCGGCTTGGGCTAGCTAAACGAAAACAGTGACAACAACAAAAAAAATGCCAGGTGTTGTGGTGGGCGCCTGTAGTCCCAGCTACTTGGGAGGCTGAGGCAAGAGAACAGCTTAAGCCCAAGAGTTTGAGGTTGCTATGAGCTGTGACACCACGGCACTCTACCAAGGGCAACGAAGTGAAACTCTACTACGTCAAAAAAAAGAAAGGTGTATACTACAGATATCCCTACCAAAATGGGATATACATGTCAAAAACACATGTCCATACAGCACACCAAAAATCAGCACGCCTGGACCTATAGGCCCTCAGGAGAGAAACAATTTAGGATGTAAACAGATTCCTATGTAAAGTCGTGCCAGGTTGTAACTTTTTTTTTTTTTTTTGAGACAGAGCCTCAAGCTGTCACCCTGGATAGAGTGCTGTGGCATCACAGCTCACAGTAACCCCCAATTCCTGGGCTCAAGCGAGTCTCCTGCCTCTGCCTCCCAAGTAGCTGGGACTATAGGCGCCTGCCACAACGCCCGGCCATTTTTTGGTTGCAGCTGTCATTGCTGTTTGGCGGGCCTGGGCTGGATTCAAACCCGCCAGCTCAGGTGTATGTGGCTGGTGCCTTAGGCCGTTGAGCCACAGGCGCCGAGCCGTGCCAGGTTGTAACTAAGGAATATTTTTTTTTTTTTTTTTGAGACAGAGTCTCACTACATTGCCCTTGGTAGAGTGTGTGGCATCACAGCTCACAGCAACCTTGAAGTCTTGGGCTTATAAAGATTCTCTTGCCTCAGCTTCCCAAGCAGCTGGGACTACAGGCACCCCCAACCACACCCGGCTATTTTTTGTTGTTTTTGTAGTTGTTATTGTTGTTGGGCAGGCCGGGGCCAGGTTTGAACCCACAAGCCCGGGTGTATGTGGTCAGCAACCTAGCCGCTGGGCTATAGGCTCTAAGCCTAAGGAAGATATTTATCAGCATTTTAATTAACAATCCTAGTTCGGGGGCAGCGCCTGTGGCTCAGTGGGTAGGGCACCAGCCCCATATACTGAGGGTAGCGGGTTCGAACCTGGCCCAGGCCAAACTGCAACAAAAAAATAGACAGGCGTTATGGCAGGCACCTGTAGTCCCAGCTACTTGGGAGACTGAGGCAAGAGAATGGCCTAAGCCCAAGAGTTGGAAGTTGCTATGAGCTGTGATGCCACAGCACTCTACTGAGGGCGACAAAGTGACACTCTGTCTCTTTAAAAAAAAAAAAAAACTTGGGTGGAGGAAGGGTAATAGGTGGGGCCACACCTCCTGTGCATCTTAGAAAAGTACAGGCGAAACTTACTAAATGCAGAATACAAATGTCTTCATACAATAACTAAGAAAATGCCATGAAGGCTATGTTAAACAATTTGATGAAAATATTTCAGATTGTATATGAAACCAGCACATTGTACCCCTTGATTGCACTAATGTACACAGCTTTGATTTAATAATTAAAAAAAAATGGCCAAATATGGATATTTCTTGGAGAAGTAGGCTGGGTTCTAATCAAAATCAAGGCCTCCTATTTCTGAGCCTCAATTTACTCATCTCTGAGATCAGGTGATTAAATCTAACACCTTCTAACATCTGTTTTTCTTAATAATAATAACTGACATTATTACTGCCGCTATTACCATTATGTCTGGAACTCTGCTAAGGGTTTCATCTGTATTATCGCCTTTAATCCTCAGAATACTATTATCTAGCCTCATTTTACACTGAAAGGCTCAAAGAGGCTGAATAATTCACACAGCTAATCAGTGACAGAGCTGAGATTTCTACTCAGGTCTGATTGATTCTTGATCCTCTACCTCATATGACCCCCAAAGGGCATGTTGGAAGGTTGGATTTCCACACTAATTCTGGACCAGAGCTTCCCAGTGAGGGTGCTTTTGTCTTCCAAGGGACATTTGGAAGTTTCTAGAGACATTTTTGGTTTTTACAACTTGAAAGGGTTGCTAGTGGCATTTGATGCACATAAGCCACAGATGCTGCTGAGTACCATATAATACTTGGCACAGACCTCAACAACAAAGAAATTAACACAAGTTGTCCATCATGCTGCAGGCCAGAAATAGCACTCTAAGTCCAACCTAGAAATGAGTAGATCATTGAAATTCCGTTAGCCACTGCTGACCATAAAGAAAAAAAGAGGTTGTCTTCAAAGGAATGACACCCCTATTTTTAGAGTTTTGCACACATGAACATCAAAGTTCAACCCTCTCAGTACATCACTGCCATTGAGAGCCACAGGCCTCAGGTCAAATCCCTGTTCTATTTTTCTTTGGGGCCATAATTTAAACTCTTAAGCCTCCTGTTTTTCTTTTTTTTTCTTTTTTTTTTTTTTTTTTGAAACAGAGCCTCAAGCTGTCACCCTGGATAGAGTGATATGGCATCACAGCTCACAGCAACCTCCAATTCCTGGGCTCAAGCGAGTCTCCTGCCTCCACCTCCCAAGTAGCTGGGATTATAGGCGCCCACCACAAAGCCCGGCCATTTTTTGATTGCAGCCATCATTGTTTGGCGGGTCTGGACTGGATTCGAACCCGCCAGCTCAGATGTATGTGGCTGGCGCCTTAACCCGTTGAGCCACAGGTGCTGAGCCAAGCCTCCTGTTTTTCATCCCTCAGACGGAAATCGTCATTTCCTGTGGAGGGATGACCAGGACATAGTAAGTGTTTACTTAATCATTACTGCCTTCTCAGGTCAGTACCTCTCTTTCCTTTTATAAATGTCTCAGTCAGACTGTGTTCCTCTTAAACAGATGGTCAGGTATGCTCTTAGCTCCAGTGTTAATGCTGGCAGGGACCACAGATTGTCATTCTAAGACTGATACTCAGTCTCTTAAACACACGGGAGCAGGAGTGGGTCAAGTGTATCCAAAGAGAAGCAGCTGTAATGCGATGGCCCAATGCAAATGCCGGAGGAGGGATGGTAGAAGCAAAGGAATCCAGGAATCTTGGCCCCTGGCCAAGACACCCACTGAAGTGGACTCTCAGGGTCAGCTAGTTTTATTGTAGAGTAAATTGTTGCTCTATAACATAAATGGAAAATTAACTTATGTAACCAAATTGAAGAATCTTTGCCATTCTTTGTGGAGCATACCACCCAGATAAGCTGAAGATTTATATATTTTCTTTAAAAGACTTTTTCTGGAGTAACAGGGTGGGAAAGAGGCTAAGAGTTAAAGAAAGCAGGTGGAAGAGTGGTTAGATGGAGGAATTTCCCAAGGAAAATGTGCAGTTGGATATGCTGCCCTTAGTTCATGCAACGTAAGTTAAAATGCAGGGCTCCAGCTAGACTGCTAAGAAGGTGACATTGAATATCCTTTTCCTTCTTTAAGAAAAGATCATTATCGTTAAATGCACATTATTTATTTATATGCGTTAGTGTGGGGATGGGAAGAGGAAAGAAAACCAAGTGAAGGTGGAAGGCTCCAAATAAGACCCCTGATCCTTTAAGCTGCTTGCAGAAAAGAGAGACAATGATTAGAAGGGAAACTTGGCATCCTGAGCTTCCCAAAGAACCCTTCGGGTAATCTGAGCATGATATCATACATGGGAGGATTTGTCTGAGTGGTCTCTGTCTTGTAGGGCATGAGGTGAGAAAAGGCAGGACTGATATAGCGAATTATTATCCATTTTGATTGGAGGAGTGTTTAGATACCTGCTATAGGAAAAAAACAAAAAAACCCTTTTCCCCTGCTGTGGCTAATGATGAAGGCTGCTGACAGTGGGGCCTTTTTTGTGTTTCTTTGCCAGATAGTCCTGCTGGCTTGCTTGTATAAGCAAGCCTGCGAAGGAAGAAGAGAGGGATGATTTCTGCACTTGGGCACTAGAGAAAACAGCCTTTGAGAGGGTAAAGGTCTTGCTCAAGTTACAAAGTCAAGGTCAGATCAAGAGCTGGAGGCCTCATTCCTCAATTCCAGACCAGGCATGGTCCTGTGGTTTAAGGCCCTTTAGAGAAAATTGAGATGAGAGGAGGGAATCCACATAATACAGAGTACTGACAGCTGGTGGTGTAAAATACCCAGGTGCACATACACACATGAATACACACACATGTTCATATACACATTTCCACACATGTATTTGCACATGTATTTATGTCAACGTAAATAGATAAATAAGAAAAATGAGCAGGAGAGGAAATGAGAACTGACTCCCTGCTCTAGTGTTTCGGAGAGAAGAAGTGAGGACTTTGAAAAACTGGAGAGCATGACACCTTTTATGCTATAACAGCAGAGTCGAGTAGTTGTGGCAGAGACGGTATGGCCTTCAGAACCCAACATACATACAAGTGTAACCCCAGTAACACATGCTGAAACTCCAGGTCCAGGCACTGGCTGGCCTTCCTGAGAGCCCTCAGAGGTTCCTGCAACCTCATGCCATTATGCACCCCTCCCTCATTTTGGCCCTTAGCAGTGGTCATTGGAGATTTGTTAGACTGCTGGTGCTCAAACTGAAACATGCACACAGAGTCCCTTGGAGGGAAAGTGCAGGTGATTAGACTCTACCCTCAGAGTCACAGATGGAGTAGGTCTGGGTAAGACTTAAGAATCCATGCTTTCAACAAGTTTCCTTGTGATGCCGAGGCCTCTGGTCCGGGATCACACTTGGAGAACCCTGGGCTCAGACGCTCTATGCTGTCTGGGAAATCTCAAAACACCTGACGTATCAAGCAAGTGGCCAGAAAAGAATTAATTCTGAAGAACCCCTGGGACTAACTCCATGAGGCATTTCACAACCCACACAGGGACTTGAAGCAAAGAATTTGGTGGATCCCCAGAGTCCTAAAGAGTTCCTGTATTTCCTCAATGTGAAAAGTATCCCACCTCCATTTAACCTGCTTGGGAGCTCTAGCTGTATGTAAAATACCCGGTTTTTCCCATCAGTGTTGCTGTGCAGAGGGACTATTACTGATTAATCACTCACTGACAAGCACAAGGAACTCAGGGCTTAGTTCCGGAGCACCTTGTTCTTCCAGCTGGTCTGGTTTTCTTGGCTTGGTCTCTCTCTTGATAATGTGATGGCCTCCCCCACTAACTGGCCAAACCCAAGTGTCCCTTGTATCAAGATGGACCAAACCTAGGATAGAATGGGAAGAACAGATTCCGCAGGCTAAATGGAAATTTTAAGAACAGTAATAAAAAGAAGAAAAAGGAAATAGATGTAGAAACGAAGTGGATGCTTGCACTTACTAGTTGTTTTGATTTCTCTGAGTGTTGATAAACACTTATCTGTGATAAAGCTCTATGGCTATAACCTTGAAGGGTTGTTGTGAGGGTTGAATTAGATGTTGTGTGTGCTGTAAATGTCACCTACAAATCTGGCTGATAAATCTTCTCTCTTCCAATGTCCCTAGGGTGGGAGCTCCTGATAGCAATCACCTTAGTTAGAAATTCAAAGGACCACAGGCCTTTGGAGTGTCTGTGGATAGCACCTGGTGGCTTGGATTTGGCTCTGCCAGCAGGCTTATTCAGGTGGCATCCCTGTTTTCCCTGGGCAGCTGTCTCAGGCCCCTAGCTGACTGTAACCTGCTTCCATTCCTGGAGTTTCTCATTGCCAGTGTTTGCTTCCCCTCTTCTGAGCTAGCTGAACCCACTCTGTGTATCTTCTTTTTGGCGAGGCTCCTAACAGCCTTTCCTTCCCAGCTGCCTTGGCTGTGATGAGATGAACAGAAAAGAACCTGCCAGCCCCCAGCCCCCCAGCAGGGCTCTGCATGTGCCATTTAAGGGAAGAGGAATGTGGCTCCTGAGGAATGAGTCAGAGGCTGCTACCTCACTGTGTGTGGAGCCGACTGTGAGGTGTGTGCCTGCCCCCCTCAGAGGAGGGTGCTAAATAATTCACCACAGCAGCTTGCTCTGACATCCATCCAGGCCTGTCCCCTGATAACCCTGAGGATGCATCAGTCAGGTTCCTTCTTGCTGTGCTGTGCATCTCCAGGAGTGGGAAGAACAAATAGGCAGCCTGAAATCTGCCCTGAACCGTATGTCCTGACGGCCACTCCAGGCTGAGGGCTTCGGATGTCCTCTCTGTACAGATTGAATATGTGTTTGCATTCAGACTCAATAAACATTTATTAAGCACCTGCTGTGTGCTTGGCGACTTTACCTGCATTATCTCATGTAATGTAGAAAACCCATGTGACAGAGACTGTTAGATAAGCCTCAGAGAAGGAAAATGACTTGCCCAGTTCAACACAGCTCGTAAGAAGGGGCCAAATCAGGATTCACCATCAGCTCCCCACTGCCTGACACAGTGCCTGTTATCCAGAGGTCCCTGGCAGCACGGACACTCACTGGCTGTCTTGGCAGTTGGGGCTTCTATAATGTTAGTCCTGATGCTACCAGCTTCTCTAAAGGGAAGCATGTTCTGGCACTTAACTACACCTTTACTTCTGCTTATTACAAATGTTCCAAGCTCTGATCCTTGCTTTTCATAGTTTGAGCGCAGCATTGGTCTGCTCCTCTACTGACAAGATGGTGGCTGGGAGGTCATTTTCAAACTGATGGCTTTGTCCAAGGAACTTTCTGCTCTGAGAGAAGATGACAGTCATCAGGCAGAATTCCCAGCGAGCTCCAGTCTGGTTTGATTGAGGCTTGGGGTTAAAGAGTGGGAACACAGACTTGGAGGAAGAGAATGACAGATCAGAAAAGAAATAAACAGGGAGGGGGTCTTTTCTTGTTGTTTTTAACCTGATAGGACAGAAGGACTTAGTTCTGCAGTTTAAGAAGGTAACTTTTGCACAGCAAATCACAGAGAAATCTATCTTCACAGCCATGCTGTCTTTAGAGGCAGCGATCACTCCAGTGTGGGTATGCAGATCTGTGAGTACTGTTTAGGAAAAAATAATAGTGCTGACAACACTTACGGAGCATTCTAGTGTTTCTGACATTGTACAAAGCACTTATGACAATACTACACTTATCACCATTATTCACATTTTTCAGAAGAGGTTTTTGAAGAGCAGAGAGGTTAAGTAACTTGTCAGACATCACATAGACAGCAAGAGCCATAGCTCAGGATCAAACATGGGCTTATTAATTCTAATTATACTAGGGCTAGTGCTATTATAGCAGAACTTGCTTTCAAAAAGAGATAAATTACATGCCTTTATAGCAAGAAATATTTAAGATTAAAAGGAACAGACTCATAATCCAATACTGAAGAACATGTATGCCACAGCTATACTTCACCTTCATTTTTCTCCATCAATCTCCTGCCTGATGACATTCACAGGTGTGACAGTCTTCCTGCACTGTGATCAGCTTTTGAGGAAATTTTATATGGAAACAAATTTTATAAACAAACAAATTTTATATGGAAATAAAGAATTGAAGTTATTAATAGTAGTCATAAATATGAAGAGAATATCAGCCGTGGCAGTTTATGGTCAGCCATGGCATAATATAGGGTCTTGGGCACATCTTCATTTGTTCATTCAACTCATGTTTTCTGAGGACCTCCTGTGTGCCAGGCATTATTCTGCATTCTAGGGCTCAGGAATACTGACTAAATTCTTGACTCCACAAATAAGTAAAACATATAGTGGTTTGAGGATGCTAAGTGTTAGATATCTACTTCCAAAATGGCAGCATGAGGAACTTAGTGGACACTTTAATGGGAAAAACAATGATTTGCTGAAAAATGCAGTAGAACCTCTGTAAGTTCACCACCCAAGGGACTGTAACAAACTGGTCAACACATGGAGGTGGGCAATTCCTCCAAGGAATTTCCATTGAATACACGTGGTGCATGTCTGGCCTATGAAAATTAGATCAATTTAAGGAGGTGGTCAACTATGGAGGTTCTACTATATTTAAAAAATAAGCAACTATTTAAGGTTTCTGAAAATTGTCTCAAGGGCAAGTAGAAAATAAACATGTAGCCAAGAAAAACCTAAATCTTGTTAAGAACAGTGAAAGTCTGTGGCAGGTGAACTACCTTCCTCTTCACCACTCCCCTGTAACACACATCGGTGTGATGGAAATGCTGGGACTGTTCAGCCGAGAAGATAGGGCTCTTTCTCCACCCAGCTCCTAGTCCAGGGCTGCAGTTCACTCTGGGAGGGGCAGCCTCAAAGGTTGGCAACACCCTGCCCTTGCAAGGTAGCTCCACTTCCGTCAGATCAAACTGTGGAACAATTAATGCTGAAGGGTATTGTCAAAACAATAGAATAATCAGCTAGTACTAGTGGAACAGCTGGGTGTGATACTAATAGATATAGACCAGCCTAGGAGCTCAGGAGACTGTGCACATGCCCTGAGGAGCAGCAGCAGAGGCTCCATACTGCAGGGGAAACAGACTTCACTCCACTTTCCTGCCCAGTTAGTAAACCAAGAAGCAAGCAACAAGAAGCTTGGTGGAGGTGGGTAGGGAGGGATAGTCAGTGTCCAAAATTGCTATATTATCTAAGATGCCATTTTTCAACAAAATATTTTGAGACATACAAAGAAACAGAAAAGTATGACCCATACCCAAGGGGGAAAAAAACAAAAATAACTGCATTTGAGAGGGCCCAAATGGCAGACCCAGCAGAGAAAGACTTCAAAGTAGCTACTACAAATACATTCAAAGAACTAGAGGAAACCATGTCTAAAGAATTAAAGGAAGACATGATGACAGTGTCTCACCAAGTAGAGAATATCAATGAAGAGAAATTGTTAGGAAACAATTATAAAAATGTAAATTAGAGTACAACTGAAATGAAAAATTCACTAGAAGGGTTCAACAGTAGATTAAATTTGGCAGAAGAAAGAACTGGCAATTTGAAGATTAGTTGATTAAAAATTATGTAGTCTGAAGAACAGAGAAAAAAGGAGTGAAGAAAACTGAACAAAACCTTTGAGAAATGTGGGGTGGTATTAAGCACACCAATATGTGTATCCTGAGACCAGCAGGAGAGGAGAGATAAAAAGGAGCTGAAAGTAACATTTGAAGAAATAATTGACTTCCCAAATCTTATGAAAAAATATTGATCTACACACCCAAGAAGCTGAAGTATGCCAGATAGGTAAACTCAAAGAGATTCACATCCAAACACATCATAATCAAAATGTTGAAAGAGAAAATCTTGAACACAAGAAACAACTTACCACATGCAATGGAACCCCCAATAGGATTAACATATGATTTTACAGTTCTGGCAGAGACCTAGTTCTTAATAAGACGAACTGAAGCACCAAGAAAAAAGGAAAAATAGATAAATGAACATCATCAAAATTAAAAACTTTTGTGTTTCAAAGGACCCTATCAGGAAGGGAATGCAATTCGTAGGATGGGAGAAAACATTTATAAATCACATATATGCATATCTGGTAAGAGCCTTGTTTCATATATAAGTAACTCTTACAACTCAATAATTTTTTTTTAAATGTATGCCCAGTTTAAAAATGAGCCAAGAAAATCTGAAGATGTGGCTCAATGGGCTAAGGCGCCAGCCACGTACACCTGAGCTGGCGGGTTCGAATCCAGCCCGGCCCACCAAACAACGACGGCTGCAACCAAAAAATGGCCGGGCGTTGTGACGGGCACCTGTAGTCCCAGCTACTTGGGAGTGGAGGCAAGAGACTCGCTTGAGCCCAGGAATTAGAGGTTGCTGTGAGCTGTGATGTATGGCGCTCTATCCAGGGTGACAGCTTGAGGCTCTGTCTCAAAAAAAAAAAAAAAAATCTGAAGATGTATTTCTCCCAAGAAGGTATACAAATGGCCAACATGCACATAAAGAGATGTTCAGTATCATTAGTCATTAAGCAAATGCAAGTCAAAACCTTATGAATTATTTCTTTGTACCCACTAAAATGACTATAATCAAAAAGATAGACAATAACAAGTTTTGGTGAAGATGTAGGTCAATGGGAACCTTCAGACATTGCTGGTAGGAATGCAAAATGGTACATTCTGAAAAAGTGTTTGGCACTTAGAGCTATCATATGACCCAGCAGTTCTCCTGCTAGAATTCTATCTAAGACAAATAAAAACATATATTCCTACAAAAACTTACATATAAATGTTCATAGTAGCATTATTAATAGTTAAAAAATGGAAACAACCTAAATGTTCATCTGTTGATGAATGGATGAATAAATCTCATGTCTGTATGATGGAATATTATTCAGCAATAAATAAGAATGAAGTTCTGAGATAAGCCACAATATGGATGAACCAAAAATAATATACTAATGTAAAAGAAGCCAGGTACAAAAAAAGCCGTATATTGTCTGATCCCACTTACATGAAATGCCCAGAATAGGCAAATCAATGGAGACAGAAAGTAGAATATTATTTGCCTTGTCCTGGAACAGCAGAGCAAATAAGGAACGACTACTTTTTATTAGAGTGTTTATTTGGAGTTTGCAAAAAGTTTTAAAATTAGATTGTGGTAATGGTTTACAACCATAGGAAAATACTAGAACTATTGAGTGGTGTACTTTAAGTTGGTGAACTATACAGCATATATGTTATATCTCAATAAGACTTTTTTAAATGTGCTAAGGAGAAAAAACAGAGAAAAGGTTTGGCCATGTTAGGAAGATGGAAAAGAGGACATTCTCAGCAGGAAAAGACTTCACTGAGGTGACATTAGACTTGAACAGGTGAGAGAGCAAGCTGCACTGCTCTCTATAGGTAAAACATTTCCAACAGAGGGAAGAGCAAGTTCCAAGGTCGGGGGCAGGAATGTGTTAGGTTGGGGGACCCGTGTTTGGGAACAGAAAGGCAGAGAGTAGCAGGAGAAGGTACTAGTGAGAGTAGCATTCTTGATTATAGAGCAGAAGCGTGACATGCTCTCATGTTTCTGTGTTCAGAGAATCTCAATGGCTGCAGTTTTATGAATAGATGAAAGGGGGCAATGGTAGACCAGGAAGGAGGCAAGAGCTGATGGGGTCTGGGACCTCCATCCAGAAGAGAGATGGTGGCAGCTTGGACCAAGGTGCTGATAGGGAAAGTGAAAGATGTTGCATTATGCATACATCTCAAAGGTTGAGCCAACAAAACTTGTCAAGGGTTAGAAAATGTTCAGTATCAAGACCTAAATAATAAACATTTAGTATTAGACCTTGCAGGTCATACGGTCTTGGTCACAACTACTCAACTGTGCTGTTGCTGCATGTGTGTGGCCATAGATAATTCAAAATGAACAGGCATGATTTGTGTTCCATTAAAACTGTATTTGTAAAAATATCAAGCGAACTAGCATTGGCCTGTGAGATATAGTTTGCCAGTTTCTGGATTAGACATCAAGGATAAGAGGGGAAAAGATGTGAAAGATGGCTGAAAGGTGTTTGTTCTCATCCACTGGGAGGAGAGAGTTGACATTACCTGAGACAGTGAAGTCTGCAGATGTTAACTGAGCAGGCTTTTAGAGATCCTGATGTAGATGTGACACAGACAGGGAGCATTGTAAGCCTTGAGTTCACAGAAAAAATCTGACCTAGAGTCATCAGCATAAAGGTTATTTTAAGACCCTACACCAAATCAGAGAAGTGAAAGCAGACTAGAAGAGTAAAGGACTGGACTGAGCCCTGGGGATCTTGAGTGTTGAACTGGGGAGGTGAGGATGAGCCAGCAAAAGAGACTGAGATGGATTGACCAGAGGGTAGAAACCAGGAGAGGAAACCAGGAGAATGTGATGTCCTGGAGGCTAAGCTAAAAAAGTGTTTCCAAGAGCATAACTCCATATTTTCTTCTCTACCCACAAAAGAATGTTAGAATGAAAATGAGCAGAGAGGCTCGGCACCCATAGCACAGTGGTTACAGCATCAGCCACATACCCGAGGCTGGCAGGTTCAAACCCAGCCCAGGCCTGCTAAACAACAATGACAATTGCAACAAAAAACAGCTGGGTGTTGTGATGGATGCCTGTAGTACCAGCTACTAGGGAAGCTGAGGCAAGCAAATCACTTAAGCCCAAGAGTTTGAGGTTGCTGTGAGCAGTGACACGAGAGCAGTCTACCGAGGGTGATATAGTGAGGGGACTCTGAAAAAAAAAATGAGCAGGGATGTGTTCTTACAGGAATCTCTCTCTCTCTCTTTTTTTTTTTTTTTTAGGACTAATCTCTTTAATTTCTTCTTTTTTTTATTTTTGAGGAGGAAATGCCTATTTCATTTATTTATTTTTCGAGTTTTTAAAGTTATTTTTTTAATTAATGAGGGTACGATTTTTAGGTTGCATTGTTGTCACTTCCAGGGTAAAGTTCCATTTGCAGAAGAGCCCCTCACCCAGAGGGCGTGTTAGACATGCTCATAATGTGCACAGTAGGTGAGATCCCGCCTCATGTCCTCCCTCCTGCCAAACGTCCTCCCACTCCCCCCACCCTTGCTTCCTTCTACCCCCGAACTGGACTATATTAGTGTTTTATTGTTCCTATGAGCATATAATTGTTTATATATTGATTTCATATTACTATGGAGTACATTGGATATTTATTTTTCCATTCTTGCAATACTTTACTAAGAAGAATGTATTACACCTCCATCCAGGAAAATGTAAAAGATGTAAAGTCTCCATCTTTTTTAATGAGTGAATAATATTCCATGGTATACATATACCATAGTTTGTTGATCCCTTCATGGGTTGATGGGCACTTAGGTTGCTTCCATGACTTGGCAATTATGAATTGAGCCACAATAAACATTCTGGTGCAAATGTCTTCATGGTAAAATGATTTTTGTTCTTCTGGGTAGATACCTAGTAATGGGATTGCAAGGTCCAATGGAAGGTCTACTTTTAGATCTTGGAGGATTCCCCATACTTCTCCAAAAAGGCTGTATTAGGGCGGCACCTGTGGCTCAAAGGAGTAAGGCGCCGGTCCCATATGTCAGAGGTGGCGGGTTCAAACCCAGCCCTGGCCAAAAACTGCCAAAAAAAAAAAAAAGGCTGTATTAGTTTGCAATCCCACCAGCAGTGTAAAATTGTTCCCTTCTCTCCACATCCACGCCAGCATCTGTTGTTTTGGGGCTTTGTAATGTGATGTGGGATAATCTTGCTGGGACTAGGTGATACCTGAGAGGGGTTTTGATTTGCATCTTTAATTTCTAGATAAGAAAAACCACAAACATTTTGTTAATTCAAAAAACGTTCATCAAGTATCCAGCTACTAATCACTAGGAGCTTAGAAAAGAATGTTGAACCAAAGAAGGAAGCATGGACTCTAGTTAGAGCGGTGCTAGTCGAGTGATGTTTAACATTGTCTAAAGAATAATATCAACTAACCAAGGATGTAGAACAATGGACCAAAATGAGAGTTCTCAAGGAAAGGACATACATCTGAGAGAGCAGGTCTGTGCACTCTTCCTTTGTACAAAGGAATTGATCTCATCTTGTGGGCCAGGGAACCTTCTGTATTTTTCTTTGTTAACAGTAAAGTATATCTAACCTTATATACACCTTTTTGAGAGGAAGGTTGAGATCCTCTAGATTAGAAGAAGGAATATAGGTTCTGTAATCAAGACCCAGACAAATCTCAGCCGTGCATCCTTGCATCATTCTTTTATTCTCTTTGAACCTCAGTGTCATCATCCGTGTGATTGGGAATAATAAAAGTAATACTTTTGGATTGTAGTGAGGACTAAATGAGATAAAGCATACAAAATACCTATTGTATGGTGTTCGTCTCATTCCTTGAGAAAAACAATGTGTCATTTGCACATCAGTGACATTCTGTCTTCCAGGATAAGTTTTTGGGGGGCAGATTTTTGTCACCAGTTTGCTACTTTATGAAGCAGAGAGTTTTTAGTGTTTTTCTCTATCTTTCATGTTGCCAATGTTCTCTCCCAAGACAAACATACAGGAACCCGAGTGTCTGCATTTGAAAAGTACTTGAGGCTCGGTGCCTGTGGCTCAAGGGGCTAAGGCGCCAGCCACGTACACCTGAACTGGCGGGTTCGAATCCAGCCCAGGCCCGCCAAACAACAATGACGGCTACAACCAAAAATAATGGCCGGGCATTGTGGCGGGAGCCTGTGGTCCCAGCTACTTGGGAGGCAGAGGCAGGAGACTCGCTTGAGCCCAGGAATTGGAGGTTGCTGTGAGCTGAGATGCCATGGCACTCTATCCAGGCTGAAAGCTTGAGGCTCTGTCTCAAAAAAAAAAAAAAAGAAGGAAAGAAAAGTACTTGAAAACCGAAGCATCCCTGTGCAACTCTCCCATACCTCCTCATAGAGAAAATTCAGGTTTCTGCTCAGCTGTTTAATGAAAATTAGTAGTTCCAAAAAGCTGCCATAATAAGTGCAGCTTTCTTTGTCTAAGAAAAAAACGTTTGCTAGTACATCATGTCAATTTAACGATACTTTCGTGGAAATGTGCAGGGGTAAGCCTGATGAAATCATCAAGGCAATTTTTAATCTTTTGGGGGGAGGGAGCCAAAATCTTCGGCAGTCTTTCATTTTGATTTGCACAGTCTAACTTGTCTGTGTTTCTCATTTTAATTAACATAATTAAAGGAGGATAAAAGGGTGTGTTAAAATTTTATGCCTTAGATTATTGGGATCAAGAATAATTAAAATGTATGAAATGTGGCAGATTCCTAAGATAATGGGGGAAAAGGAAAGCCCCTTTTCTGGATTTAACGTGTACCAAATTATCATTCCTGAGATTTAGAAACGTCCATGGTGTGGAAAGCATTTATGTTATGTACACTTCACAAATAGACAAGAAAGAAGGCTGCAGGGTGGAGGGGGGAATTCATCTTTAGGTTTACCATGAACAATTTTTTCATTTCTGGTTGCAGCTCTCCTTCCTGCTGCCTTCTTTGAAAACCCAATGGAAAGTAATATTGATTTGACACCTGCTATATGCTGGGTAGTCTGCAGAGTATTTTATATACTTAAGCTCATCTGAGCTTACCCAAACCTTTGGTAGATAATTTGTGCCCATTTTATATATGGCAAAACTGAGGCTTTGGGGGCAGTACTGTCATCACTTAGGTCATGCCATTAGGAGGTTAATAGAGCCAGATGTGAAATGAGGTTTTGTTGGGCTCTCAATGACAATGCCCTGCCTGCTACAGGATGCAGGTTATAAGTGTATGTTGGAGAAATGGTAGAAACTGTTGAGGTTTCTATTTCTTTTGAGCATTTCCTTTTGTGACTGCATCTCCACCTTTGTGGGTGTTTTACACATCTTTACTTGCATTACAGAACCTTCCCATCTCTCTAACATTTATTTTCTCTATGGCTACTTGGGTTGAATATTGTCACTTGAGAGTTAATCTAGAATTTTTTTGTCTTTGTTTTCTCCCTTCTGAGGTGAAGCAGGTGCAACTTCGATCTCCAGTATTCATTAAGGACTACCATCTTTTCTTGATGTTAAAAATCCCTTTGTTTTAAAACATTATGGGTTTAACAGACTGTCTTTTTCTTTTTAATGTCTTTACATAACACAAATAAAAATACACAGTTGTAGCAGACATTTCTGGGGTTCTCTATTATCTGTTTTTTTCTCTTCTTTCGGACTATACACTTCCCAGCCTGCTTTTGTGGAGTGAGGATCACAGGACTAGTTTGACCACTAGAAATGATACTATCCATCACCAAGCTGAAGCACCTAAAAGCCTCTTCAGTCTCATTTCTTCTTTTGCTGTAACTTGGAAATTATTAGTTGAGATCACAGAGGCATAAGAAGAAAGCAGACTAGATCCCTGCGTCACTACATGGCATAGAGGTACTTGGAAAGCCTCTGGACCTCCAACTAGCTTTGCCTGGGTGAGAAACCAACCTTCCTCTGTTAGGTTTAACAAAAGTGGCATCTGAAATTGTTTGTTACATATCATCACCTAGGTTGACCCAACTTACATGACAATTTTTTGTCAGCCTCCTTTCATGTATTTACTTTGCTGGATTTTGAAATCTAAATGTCAGTGAGCCTCTCTTGACTGGACTATTTAAAACCATGCACACACACACACAAATACACAAATTTTTTAAAAATAAAATAAACTTAAATGAACCTCATTAGATGGGTGGTTTGAAACTTTGGTAATATCCCTTAGAGTAGTTAGGATTTTACAACAGCAGGGCCAGAATGTACTAATCTAAACCAGCTAAGATGGGAGCGGTGTCTTTATCTTTCCATATCTTTTTGAAGTTCTCCGAAAACTAAAACACTCTCATTTCTCTGAGTGATTCATGCCAGTTCTTATCATCATTTCACTTATTACCCTTGGGTCCAAGTGAAATCCCCCTTTAGTTCATTTAAAATCTGCTCCTTCTTGTTTTATGCCTTTGGAAATGGAGGTTTAAAAATTATTCATTGCAACCTTCCTCATTAAAGCCCTGCCTGTCACTTACCTCTCTCTTCCATAACCTGACCAGCAGACATGCACTTGACCTTTCCCCCTAATCCTCTAACAAGATCCTGCCTAATGCGGGTTAGAATGGAAAGATGATTTGATTTTCTGGCCTATATAGAACTGGCTCTTTGTCAATACCTGACAGTGTCACATTGGCACTGCTTTTCTGCCTTGTATCCATACAGACCAGTCCTTTAATTCTGCATTTGCACTTACACTTTCCCCTCAATTCATGCTCTTCCTCCTGCCTGTAACACCCACTCTAGCTGCTAAAATTTGACCTTGGCACTTTTAGCAGTCTTTTCATTTATGGCCTCTGGATCTTGTGTCATGCTTAGTAAGGCCCTCCCCGCTATAAAATTGGTTTTTAATTCCAAAAAGTAAAATTGTTTATGACCTTGGGCCTGACTCAGATCATACTTTTTCCTGATTCCTGATCCCATAGGCACAATTAGGTTTGTCCTTCTTGTCCTTTCTCCTAAATACAGTATGCAATTATGGTCATTTGTATAAATACCCTATTGTCTCACCTCAATAGAATGTTCTAAAAGTTAGCAATTACATCATTGTCTCCCAACAAATCCCTAATCAATACTTGATTCGGTGCACCTCATATATATTATCTGTTCTCCCTTCCTCTATTCCCATGACTTATGCTACCATGAATGTTGAATTTTATTCTGTTTTTATAAAAACAATGTGAGTTGTTCCTATTTACCGTGTCTCTGAAATTTCTAAAGTAGTTGTTATCTCGCCTTCTTTGGTATCTAGCAGCATAATTTCTAACAGGTCCGATTAGAATAATCTCCAGGATGAAAATAATGATCACCAAGAATTAATAGTCCATGGATTTTGATCTTTTAATAATTTGTGCAAGGGTGATGGCTGATCTCCAGCCTCCTTATATCCCATTACCAAGCTGAGCTCTCAGACCACATGCTGTCAGATGGACTTAAGTAACGTGCTCTGGCTCCATCCTCCTCCTGACTTGCTTCGCCCTTCAAGGACTCTGCACACTCCTGTCTTAATACACATCACACCCTACTCTAACTGCTTGCTTAATTGTCTTTCCCTCTCATTTGCCAAGCATTTTTAAGGCAGACCCCAGGTCAGTCTTGGTTACCATGATATCCCTAGGGTCTAACACAATGACTGACAAATAGTAGGAGTTCAGGTCATAAGCAAATAGATATATGAATGGGTGGGTGAAACATAATAAGCAGAAATAGAGTTGTCTTGTCCTGGTATACAATTTCAGAAGGGGGGGGCCCTTGATACCTCTTGGTCATTTGTATTGCCTTCTTTCTTTCCTAGTTCCATGGCAATTAGAAATATTTGTGCTGTACCATATGGAAAAGGACATATCAGTGGTTCACCCACATTAGATGGAACTTTTGTGTAGTAGACCCTCTGGGTAGGGATGATTTTGCAGTCTTCTGTTGACTCACTTTCTCCCCACTTTTTGACCTTCAAATGGTCAGTTAGCCAATATATGCCGAAGTTAACAGTGGAAGCATCATCGCTTCTACTCCCAATAGCTAACTCTTATCGTTTGCCATGTGCCAGGCCCAGTGCTAAATGTTTCACATTAATTCCCATTTGATTCTGCCAACAGCCCTGTGAGGATAGGCACTATAACTGTCCTCTGTGAAGTGTAGAGCCAGAGTCAGACCCCAGGCAATCCATTCTAGACCCCATTTGTTAGCTTTTATGAAGTTGGTAATCATGTGTCAAATACCTTTTAACTTCCTGTGTTCCAGCTTTCTTCTCCATTACTCCATTGTTGATCACTCATGAGTTGTTTCTCATAATTTTTATATGCTCATGCTGATCGTAAGTAGATCAGAGAGAGGTGTGTCCTTCTTTAAAGAAACTGGGGCATGTGAAGTTAAAGTAACTAGTTCATGGATATACTGGGGCAGGATGTTTCCACATGGACATAGGTGGTGCCAAACTGTTAGATTTGTTACTTGACTTTCTGAAAGATTTTGAGATCTGGGGCAACCATCTGCTTCCCCACATACTCCTGAGTTCTGTGTGATGGAGACCGAAGGCTGAGTGGTCCTCATTTGCTTGTGTTCCATTTCCCTTAGTGAGAAGTTATTCGAGGTCTCTTATTTGCACCATGAAAGGTCTTCTATGAACCAGAGAGAAACATTCTGAAAGAAGTTATTAAGCATTATTAATATAATTACATATAACAAAAGACCTAATTTAACTTCTCCATATTCAACAAAGAAATTCATTTGAAGGTTCAAGAACTCCAGCTGGAAGGGCAGCGCTCATCAGAGTGGCTTCTCCAGGCGGAGAAGTGTGGGCCAGGCACCATGCTGGCTGCTTTGTCCTTGGAGACCCTTTGTGTACATGATGGAATACACCTCTCTCCCACTCTCCCAGCCCTCCCCTCATCCTTCTCCCACAGTGCTTGCTTATCACAGGCACAATACAGAATATTGGCTTGTGCTTGCTTCTCTCCTGGACCACCAGGATGCTGCACAGGCAGTATTACTCAGAACTTTATTTTTAGGACAGTGATATCTTTTGGTATTAATACCTGGTCATTTGTATTGGTGCCATCAATAGCTCCAGCAGTTGGTGGCCAGACATAATGAGGGAGGCACTTCCTGGGACAGAGCAAAAGAGCAGCTTAAAGGGGAAAGAGAAAAGCCCAATAAAGCCACCCATGTAAGTACAGTAGAACCTCTGTAAGTTGACCACCCAAAAGACTGCAACAAACTGATCAACATATAGAGGTGGTCAATGTAGGGAGGTGCTCAACCACGGAGGCTCTGCTGCACTTAACCATACTTCATGGGGGAGAGATTGTAACTCAGTGTAGGCAAAAACCAGGGGTGGAAACATTGTCTAGCCTTAATATAGGAAGGGACGTAAGCACCCCATCAAATTGGAAAGAGAAGTACATTATTAAAATGAATGCAAAGCCCAGAGCACAAGGTAAAGCCCTCGTCTCTAAAGTTAAACAAAATAAGAGACTTCTCCTCTATCATGGGATGTGTTCCCAAAATCCTTATCGTACACCCAGGTTTAGCCAAGAATTCAAGCACTCAGTCTGAGAGATAACAGAGGTGGAAAAGCAGAAGCGAGTACCAGGTAGCTCTCTCAAGCACTGGCTGCTGGGAGGCGGAGTGGGGGGTATTTCAAGCAAGAGCAAGCTGCCTTCCCTACTTGCCAGAGTCAGAGAGTCTTTATGGAAAAGGTGAGCTGGCTTATCTAGGCAGAATTAATCCTAATCAGTTCTATCCAATTCATTTAGCACCAAAAATGTCAGCTTTCAAGGTGACTGCCTACATTCTAAAACGTTAAGCTTGCGGGCGGCTGCCTCGGTCTCTGATTCTTGGAGCACTTTTGGTTGAAAAATGACCAGATACCCCAAAGTAAATATGAAACAAAATTTACTGAAAGAGAAAAAGATAAGTTTGCAGAGTTAAGAGCAAGATACAGGCTTATAGACAAATATGTTTGCCATAGATAGCAAATAGGCCCCCATTGTTGCAACGAAGAAACACCCCCCCCCCCCAGTTTTTAAGAGACAGGATCTTGCTTTCTCTCTTAGCCCAGGCTGGAGTACAGTACACTGACATAGTCACTGCTCACTGTAGCCTCAAACTCCTGGGCTCAGGTGATCCTCCTGCCACAATTTCCTGAGTAACTAGGACTCTAGGCACATGCCACCACACCTGTAACTAGGACTCCTGGCACATGCCACCACACCTGGCTAATGTTTTAAAAAATTTCATGAAGAGGTAGGGGTCTCACTGTATGACCCTATCTGGTCTGGCCTCAAGCAGTCCTGCCTTAGTCTCCCAAAGTGCTGGGATTACTACCTGGCCCAGGACATTTTATTTTAAACAATAAAAGATGATTATGGAAATAATCAAAGGATAAAAACAATGACCATCCTAGTGAATGGAACACCTGAGTGAATTTTTCTGATTTATTCAAAATATCAGAAGTAATTATTATTTATTGAGTATATAACATTGTGTTATCTCCATAGTTGTATTCAGTATTTTTGCCTTCTTTTATTGTACTATAGTACAGGTTTCATGAAAGCAAAGTCTATGTTTATTCCCACTTCCTACAATGGTACGTGGCATAGAGTAGGTAATTATTTATTGGTTGAGTGAATGGTACAGGTGAAGTCATTGAAGATCTCCAAAGTTATGTCATTTGCCCAAGGTCACATTGTTAATAGGAAGCCAGGTCAGCATTTGAACCCAGAGCTATCCAACTGTATAGAATTCTTTCTTTATAATTGCTTGGGCAACCTTTTTGTGGAATAGTGAAATGGAGATTGGACACCCAGAGTTATTTAACAAAGCTCCAGTTTGAAGTCTAGGAAATGAGGATTCTGGCCCAACCTCACTGAAATCTCATGTGACCTTGGAAAAGTTCCTTTTCCGCCATTTTCTCATCTGTAAAATGAGATGGAAGCAATGCGCCCTGTGGTCGAAGATGCCTTAGACACCCTGGGGAGGTTTGTGCTTTGTCATCGGCCATTGCACTTGGAGTTGAGATGGGAGGGTGGGTGATTAATTCACCACCTGAGCACATACGGAAAATAGTTGTGTTTTGTTGCAAGGTGCACAAAAACTCAGTGGTGACTGACATAGTCCCAGGACAATGAAACAGCTGACACCTTGAAATGAAAGTTGGAGAAAGAAAAGAAAGAAAAGCAAAGCAGAGGTATTTGAAGACTTGACACAGCTTTTGATTAAAAAGAGAGAACTCCAATTCCACTCCTAGATTGGTGTAGCTTATAATTGGAAACAGGCGCACAGGTTCATAATTGTGCCCAGATCTGATCCCTGGCACATAAGAGCACAGCTTTTAAAAAGAAAAAAAAAATAGGCGTGTGTCTTTAAAGCCTCTCTCCTTCTATGTGCTCTCTCTGTACTCATTTGGAGGTTGCATAGCTGGGCCCTTGCATACAGCCACGGGTTTTTTCCTCTCTCCCTGGCTTGGGGATTATTGATTTGGAAGGCGAGGCTAATTTACATGTAAATAAATCTCAGTGCTGGGCAGTGGGCTGGGACGTCCAGATGCCGTGACTGACTTGCTGACATCACGGCTTCATTAGCATGCGGAGGATGCAAGCACTGCAACAGCGACTTCTCAGGCACCACCAGCAGCGCCGCCGACAGTTATTATTATTTTTTTACCGAGCTTCACATTTCCTGGTTCAGTGGCTTGGGCTCTGCGAGCAGCTGACTGGTTGCCCCCAGTTTGGCTCAGGATAGGTTGGTGACCCTGAGGCTAGGGACTGGGACTTCCTTCAGACTGTCATGAAGAAAGGGAGTTAAGAGGAAACTGGGGTTCTCAGGAAGGTGATCTGAGAGCTCAAGCAGATCCAGAGGAAGAGAGGAAAGTCTCACTTTTTTCCCTGCTTGGTGGCAGGGTCTGGATCCAGCTACAGCGGCACTGTTTTCCCTGGGGGAATATAGAACAGCTCCAGCTTGAGCCTGCTGCCAGCTTCAGGAAGGGCTCAGATTTGCAAAGGGGGTTGAGAAGAAGATGCTTTGGCTGCCTGAGGTCCTGCTTACGTTCTTAGAAGTCCAACTCAGGGAGAAAGTGAACTGGGGCAATTGACAAGCTCCCAGGGTCTGGTGGAAGCTTCATCCAAGACTGGACATTTCATCTTCTCTGGAGGTAGGTAAGAAATTTGCTCTTATTCACAAATTAAACAACAGTGTGTTTTCTAGGGAGGATGAGAAAGCCAGATGTAGGGGCTTTGCACTGGGGAAGGATATCGGGACTGTATTATCTTGGCCAGGTAGCATTTTGGGTAGCCCTCTGTCCCTTTGGGTTTTCTATGCTTGATTAGAACCCTCGGTTGCAAAGTAGTATGTCACAGGTATAGGGTGTCCAGAAGAAATGCTTAAATCTTAGTGCTTAAAAAGCAGCATTTCTCTAAAAGTACAGCTTTCTTTAAAAAATAATAATCATAATACAAAGGAGAGGGTTTAAAAAACCAAATACCTGGTTATGTTCATGCCCAGTAATCATCTCAGCATATGTCAGGTACTATTATGGGATGTGAGGAATGAGGACTTAGCTCAGACTTCCAGGTAAAGAAATGGCTCTCGAGTTACTTTGATTTAATTTTAGCCAGGGTTTTCAGATTAGAAATGGTGACGGAGCCTCAGAATACAACTGCATAGCCTGACTGAAACATATGATTCAGTTTGTTCTCTGTACTGGGTTTCTAGAAGGAGTGTTCGTGGTTACCTCTCCTCACTCTTGGTTTCCCAAAAAACAGTCGCAGCATTACTAATCTGCCATGGAGGTCGTGCGATGAAATACAGATTTTTAATCCCATTATTTTTTGTTATGTGGTCTTGGGCTATGTTGGGGTCCAATAGGACTTTTATGAACCATAAATAATCCGGGTTGGGCTGAATCACACTGGGGTAAGTGATCCATACCAGATGCGATGCCATCCGCTGGTCCAAATGTGGCTCTTGTGTAACTTAGGCACATAGATGATTTCCCCAGTGAGTGAATTCTGCTTCCGATAATCAATGCATATATGAGCACAGCCGAGGGCGGGGGCTCCAGTGTGCGGTGAATATATAGACACAGACTGCCGGCACCCAGTCTGCAGCTCATAAGGCTGCGATTAGCTTCGCCTGCACATCTCTTCCCAAAGAGTGTTTTAAACCATCTCAGTGAGCCTTAAACTAAAGGAAAACAGCCTCACCTCCTTGCTCGAGGCTGAACTGGCTGCTCTAATCCTGCTCCCCAGAAGGCTTACTGCCTGCTTGCCTGCTGATGGCTTTCACAGATGGGTCAGGATGAATGTCCCTGAGGGCTCCAGAGTAAGTCACAACTTTGACATAATTACCATATTTTGGAAATTTGGATTTTAATGCCTCCTTGAGTGCTTGTAAAGGTTTTGCCTTTCCATCAAATGCTCTTTCCCCTCAGGAATTCCTTTTTTTAATGTGAAAATTAAAACATACTGGCTTTTTCAGGCATTGCAGTCTGTAAAGAGCCATGGGGCAGCCAGAAATAGTAAAATGACATGGTTTGAGAAGGCATGTTTATAAAGATTTATCCAGACAATATGGGGGGAAAATAGAAATTTAGGAAGGAAGATGCATTTATGGAAGCTTAAGGAATGAGAAGGGAACTTAGAGGCTAGACAATATGAGATGACGTTTATCCATGGCTCAGACTCTGGATTCAGAAAGAGCTGAAGCTACTTAGAGCTGTGTCTCTGAGCAATGATTCCTGTCAGTAAAACAGGGAGAGCAATAGAGCCTATAGGCAGGGTGACGGTGTAAAGATTGAATGAAATGACATAGAAAAAGTACCTCGCACAGAGCCAGTCATTTAGTAAACCCCTGGTAGGTGTTAGCAATTATTGTTGTTGTCATTGTTACCTTTTTGTCATTATCATTATAAGCATTATTGGTTAAAAACAAAATAGTCTATTGAAAAGACATTATGTTTGCATCCATTTTCCTTCAAAAAGGTTTTGCTAGCAGGAAAGATGCCATCTTTAATACTGTTCTATCCAAACCATTCCCACTCAAACTTTCCACCCTCTCGGTTGAGTTAACAGGATAAATTGTATTATCTGGAACTACTTACTGTATTTTGCAGAACTCAAAGTGACTGGCTGGTATAATGAAAAGCATTTAGTCCTAGCTGGGGTTCAGGCACCTTTAAAGAAGGCATCCTGTTTTGGCAGCTGACGAGTCACATGTAGAAATCTGTGAGATTCCAGTTGGAATTTCTGAATTTCTCTTCTGCTGCAACTGTGCATGTGAGAAGCCATCCTTTTCTCTCTGTCTTTTTTTTTTCCTTTCCCAGGCAGGCATTTAGCATTTTCTTCTCTATCCAGGGAAGCCATTGACAATGTGCTTTACCTGCTGGTTGGCTCCTCAGAAGTCCCAAAGCTGAATTTTTGCCACCATCTGGGTGGCTCCGGCTTATCCGTGGGCTGTTAAGGGAAAGGAACAGGCCTCCTCTGCTTGCCTGTCTGTAACCTGACCCAGTCTTTTCTGTCTTTGTTTTGTGTCTACTGCCGTGATACCATCTTTGCCAGACTTGTGATCTTCTCCTTCATGAGCATACTCAGTCACACAGTTGGACAGCTGTGTCTCCCTTTCCTGCCAACATCTTTCTTTTTAATTTAAGCAAAATGGAACTTTGATGCAGGGTCTGAGAGGCAAATTAAAATGAGTCTGGTATACAATTTTTTCTTAATAAACTCAGAATTGGGAGTTGGTGATTCCTGGTTACCACTGATCTTTCATCATTTTGGATGGAGGATAATATTTCTTGATATTACCTTGATAATGTCCACCTGCATTGACACCTCATTGTATCCTCTTTGGAGCGCTGCCTAACCTCTCTAAACTTTGCTTTTCTCATATGGATATTGGAAATAAAATCCTCTGAACACATAGGACTGCTGGAATGATAACAGCTATACTGTTTTTACTCGATTCCTGGTGCTTACCTGGCCTTGGGCTTTATTTCCTTCTGGTGACAATGACTTTTATATTTCCCATTTAATCCCAATCTGTGCCTGTCAGCATCTGTTTTGAGTGGAAAAAAAATTACAAAATTAAAAACAATCCCAACTTGTGAACAACAGAGGGCAGTAGTTTTAATATTTGACAGAAACTGAAGACCAAAGAAGCAAAATAACTTACTCTCAATGACACAGCTTGTGACAAACGCTGGTATCCAGTGTAATACTGCTTCGACTACACATCGATTCCAAATACTCTGGGTTTGAGGACTCTTAACCACCCAACTCTGCCTTGAATTAGCAGAATCCTCTTTATTCAGTAGCCCTCAAACTATGGTCTTCTCTGTTTTCTTCCAACACATGAGTCAAAAGGCTCTGTCCCTCAGATAGGAATTCTGAGTGGCATTTGGGTAAGGACTTTCTCTAGTTCTTTTTTAAGACCTACTGAAACCTTTCTCTGCGCACTCCCTCTGTGATCATGGTGCTTATTGGATAACATGACCGTGAGTTATTTTCAAACTAAGAAACCTGCAAATTAGGCATCTGTTTTTTACATTGATGCTTTTAACTGAGACTTGCTACTTTGTTCTGTCCCAACCTGTAAACATTTTAAATGAAATGTTCTGGTTTTCATTCTTTGCACGCACGTGTGTGTGTGTGTGTGTGTGTGTGTGTGTGTGTGTGAGTGTGTGTGTGAGTGAATCAAATAGGGAAGGAAATCTCCACTGGGGACTTGGCCAGTTGAGTTTGAGCAGTGGTGGTTTTCTTTTTTCTTTGGCCTATTGTTTGAGCAGTTTGTTATTTGGAGTCTGAAAACCACAGGCTTGCTTGTTCTGTTATTTCCCTGGGGATAAGGCAGAGGGAGAAAAAAGCAAGTCTGAAGGGGAGGTGGTGGGGGGAGGAGAGAAAGTATTTGGATAGAGGAGTTAGGAGGAGGGGAGGGGATGACAGAATGGGAAAGCAGCTGGGAGAATATCAGAGCAATCTCTTATCCACCAGGAAAGCACAAAGCTGAAGGTTCCCTTTGGGTGAAGTCACAACTCAGAAGGCAAGAGCCTCTATTCTCCTTTAGCTAAAAACTCCTCTCCCCATCTGTCCTACAAAACTCATAGATAAGCCATTTTTAATTCTAAAACCCTCCTTATGACTAAACACAGCACATGTTTTCCACTAGAGCACCATGAACCATTTTTAAAGTACATTAATTACAAGGAGCACATTTTCAAGTACAGTATGAGCCTGCCTTTCCTTGGTGGGTGCAGAGGGTTATCATCTAGCACATGTTGGGCTATGAAGTTGGTAAAGATCAAGTTGGCTGAGCTGAAAAGACTCAAAACATGACAGCTGACTTGGAAGATGGAACGTAACACTCCAGAGGATGCAGAATTCAGAGACATCACTGGTTGGAAGTGGGGTATGGCGGAAATGAGGGGTGGCCTCTTTTGAGAAAGTGTTACCAGAGTGAAGTGAGGTTGAGGGGATTTCTGATGTCCCCCTTCATCCTGGGGCTCTTCTTTGAGCTGTGTATATGAACCATTCTGGGACACAGAAGAGGGCTCAGAGCCCTTAATCTCAGAATGTGGGGCAGAGATTAGGTTGGTATCATTTCCAACCTGGAATCCTGCGGTCTCAGTTGAGCAGAGGCTGACTTGAATTGCCTCCATTTCCCCACGCTGGGAGTGTCACTGGCCTCAGCTTCCCCTCCCTACTTTGGTTTCTTAAAATCAAACCTTATAAATATTACCCAGCCCCCATCCAGGTTTAAGAGTAACTGGGACAGGAATTCTTAGCATTTCATTTTAACTGGGCAGGATGCCATTTTTCCAGCTCTTTTCTTGGCATCTATTCATCAGTTATAAGTCCTTAGAGAAGCCTGTTTAGGAAAGTTCTAGGACTTAACTGAGAAACAATCATACTTTCTATGGTCAAAAATCTGGTATGGGGGGCAGTGCCTATGGCTCATCAAGTAGGGTGCTGGCCCCATATACCGAAGGTGGCGGGTTCAAACCTGGCCTTGACCGGACTGCAAAACAGAAAAATAGCCGGGTGTTGTGGCGGGCACCTGTAGTCCCAGCTACTCGGGAGGCTGAGGCAAGAGAATCGCCTAAGCCCAGGAGCTGGAGGTTGCTGTGAGCTGTGTGACGCCCCGGCACTCTACCGAGGGGGATAAAGTGAGACTCTGTATCTAAAAAAATAAATAAATAAATCTGATATGGGTTCAGGGTGGCTGTTAGTATATACGGCAATGTATGTTTTGTTGTCTATGGGTCTGTATGCTGTCTACATGTTAATGTATGTGTGTGTGTATAGAAAAAAATAATAACTATAATAGGCTAAGCACCTACTGAGTGGTAGCTGACTTAAAAGATGCCTTTACATATACGAACTTGGCCTTATTAGTTCTTCCAGCAGTCATACAGCGAGGTAGTATTAGTTCTGTTTAATAACTGAGAAACTAAGACTCCTAGAGGTTAAGTAACTTGAGTAAGGTTACACAGACAGTAAAGAGTAATGCTGGAATTCAAACCCAGCATAATCCTGCTCCAAAGCCTGAATTACGTCCACTATTCTAGGTGTCCTCACATTTTTTGTTATAATAATGTCCTCTGGGGATTTCTTTTCCTCTTCCTTTTAGATTTTCTCTGTGCATTCCCCATTTGAGAAGCACCTTGTAATTTAGCCATTGAATATAAATCTTTCTGGTTGATGTTTCGGTAAAATTGAGTCCATCCAAGGGAATGTAACAGGCATTGTAACATAACACTCCACAGTGGTTTCTTTACCTACTGTTTTGAATGTGGCTTTCAGAATGGGAGTGTGAGGTTGGCTGGAAAGTCAGTAAGATACCTTTAAGATGAAGAGGGAAAGCTGGAGCCAATAGAAAAAGTGCTTTGCTGGACCAGAGGGCTCATGACTGTGGGCAAACCAGTTGAAGTTTGGAGGGAGAGGGGCCAAGGTCGTCAATCTTGATCCCCTGTGGTCTGCTCATCAGGTTCTAACTGAAATGGATGCATTTTCCCTTTCTGAGCCTCAGTTCTTTCATCTCTAACATGAGGGCTCCAAATCAGAGGATCTGTAAGTTCTCTTTCAGGCCTCACTTGATGAGTGTGAACTTTCAGAATGAATTCAGCCTTGTCAGGGAAGGGTGGGTGATTTGCACTGCCAGCTGCTCTTGGTGGGAAACGAAAAGGTCAAGTTTTATATCAGGACCTGGCCTCTCTGTGTTGTGAATGTGTGCTGGAATATGAGAAACAGTAGCCCTCTAGAGAATGCCATGGAGCCTCCTGGAAGAATGTCTGACCTTTGGACGTTTCACACTGGTGGAAGGAGGATGGCAAGGGGCAGTGTGTTGGTGTTTCTTATTTACCGTCAGAACTGCTCCTGGGCTGTGTTTTGTGTGCAGTCATAAGACACATTGTGCCAGAGACTGAGACTTCTCACACTGAAGTGCACATACGTAGGGGTGTTGCTGAAAGGCAGATGAGCGCGCTGGTGACACTGAACCTGCCCTTTCTCCTAAGCCACATTTATAATCAGCATTTTACCAAATTCAGAATGCTCGAGTTCTCTTTATTATTCCGATTATTCTTTATTGAATAACTCTCCTAGGAATCACTTAGCTACTCTGTGACTCAGTTTCTCCACCTGCAGAGTAATAAAAATAATTAGTAGCTAATATGTAACATTTCCTTACTGTATGTTACGCCCTGTGCTCAGGATTTCACGTGCTGGATCTCATTTAATCCTCACCTTATGAGGCAAGTTCTGGCATCATCTACATTTTGTAGCCACAGAGCATAGAGAAGTTGAATAACTTAACCAAGGTCACACAGCTAATAAATGGCCAATTTGGGATTTGAATTCATACCATCTGACTCTGGAGCCTTCACAACTTAAAGAGATAACCAATGTGAAAGATCTTGGGACTTACTGTGTGTATGTGTGTTGTTCATTTACATGATATGGGCACTTAGAAATATCTCTTGGGAACCTAAGATTATAAAGAATAGATGTTGCCCAACTGAAGTTCTATTGTTTTTCAGTAAAATATATTTCAGTTTACATAAATTAAAGTCAACTACATTGAGTAGTGTTTTATTTTACTTAACCATTAGTCAAACAGTTCTATACATTGTGAAGTTTTAAAGAGCAAGCAGAGCAGGTGTTTGCTCTGTGGTCTTGGATTCACCTGGGGAGGGGTGTTACATAAGAGGAATGTTCAGCAGAATGGGAGGTTCTGCTTAACTGAGTTTCTGGTTATTTAGAACTAAAACCCCAGTTTGTTTTCACTCTTGGTTTTCCAATTTGGACAATAAAACCTTTTTTTATTGCCCTTTATTGCCCTTTTATATCTCAATAAGAAGGGCAGGATTAGCCCAAAGAGTCTATCTTGTGATTCAGGTTATGGCAGCCATGCAAATTACTACCCTGAAATGAATTCCCAGTGATCCTGTCTTGTAAAGAGACGTCAAAAGAGGTTGATTGTGAATATCATCTGAGTTTAATACTTGTCACCTTACTGGACACTGGGCTGTGATCTGGGTGTAGAAACAGCTGCCTGCTTTCTTCCCTCACTCCTCCTTGTCATTCCCCCAGAAGCTTCTATCTGAATGATAGAGGGAAATTTTTCCTATTTGAATGCATACCCACGTTTGGACTCTGCTCTTGGATATGTCCTGATGGTAGGATTAGTATGATCGATACCTGGCACTTCCATTATTGTGCCCCAGTTTTTCTTGCCCATTTCAGACCTCACTAATGAGCAGAACAGTGACAAGCCCCAAAGCAACCTCAGAATCTTCAGTACAGCACTCCAGGCAGCCGGTGCCTCTGAGGTGTAGTTGGCCCAGGAGATTTAGCTTCTGTGCCATCTCTACCTTTGGCTACTCCCCGGAATTTGGTTCTCCTTTCAATTTAGTAAGTATGTATCAAACATCTACCAATTGCCTAGGTATGCTGAGAAGAAATTCTATTTCCCATTTACTTTATATTTTTTTCTTTCTCCTGAATGTGGGTGATTTACAGACATATTGAAAGTATTAGTTAAATTTTTGTTTACTTAAGGTTTTAATAACTTTTTTCGTTTTTCTCTAGGATGTATGTCTGATTAATGTGGTGACCAATTTTTTTTTTTTTTTTTTGAGACAGAGTTTTACTCTGTCACCCAGGCTGGAGCACAGTTGTGCTAACATAGCTCACTGCAACCTTGATCTCCTGGACTCAAGCGATCCTCCTGCCTCAGCCCTCAGCCTCCCAAATAGCTAGAATTAGTGGTGTACACCTGTACACATGCCTGGCTAATTTTTTATATTATTTTTTTGTAGAGCTAGTGTCTCACTGTGTTGCCCAAGCTGGTCTCAAACTCCCAGCCTCAAGTTATCCTCTCATCATGGTCTCCCAAAGTGTTAGGATTTCAGGCACAAGCCACTTTCCCTAGCCTAGTGACCATTCTTTTTTTTTTTTTTTAAATATGGAACATTTCACAAATTTGCGTGTCATCTTTGCACAGGAGCCATGCTAATCTTCTCTGTATGGTTCCAATTTTAGTATATGTGCTGCCAACACAAGCACCTGGTGACCATTCCTAACATTCATGTGCCTTTTTATTACCAGCAGTATAGGGTTTTTGTCTAGCTTTCCTGCTTTGATGCTCCTGGAGGAATACCTCCTTTACAATGAACTGTTTTCTGTGTGAATCCTCTGGATAATGCAACCATTGGTTAGGTGGCCAGTACATATGGCCTGCTGTCTCCTGGCTCAGCAACTGCCTAGCTCTTATCCAAAACCTTCCCTTCCCCTGGCAGCTTATCCATCAAGGATCAGAACTTCTTTTAAATAGCTGCTTGAGTCTATCCCTTGCTTTAAAGTTCATCATCTCAGAAGTTGTCAGGAAACCCTGTCAAGACTAGAAGCTTTCCAGAGATTGAAATGATGAACCTCCCTACCCCTCTGCTTCCCGTGCACGGTGGGCCACTTTGAAACACCTGCCTCGTTAGGAAGCAGAGTGGACATGGGAAATGAAGAATGCAACAGCAGGAGTGTCAGTTCTTGTTAGAATGCCTTTTGAAAGGGGCCTAGGTAGAAAGCAACATAATCACTGGGCGAGACTGATCAGAAAGCTTGAACCTGCCTTGCTTTCATTATGTAAATTTGGCTGCCTAACCAACTGCCTACACATTTATGTCATTCACCCTTGTAATGCTTAAAAATTGTTTTAAAATCTTCATCATTGAATTGCTAAGATGCAGCATCCTGAATGGCAACTATGATATCATGTGTTATTTTGAATTTAAAAAAAGTTGTAGAGAGTGAGAAATAGCAGTTGAGCTTCAGCAAGACACAAGGCACTGACTTTGGTCCTGTGGATAGTTTAAAATATCAGAGAAGGTCTTTGGTACTAACCAGTTTTCCAAACCAGATGATTTTAGGTTGGGATCCATAGGACCAGAGAGGATTGATCGACTTTCTGAAATTTAATGTAAAATTTTCTGTGAATGTATAGATGTTTATTTTTTAAGGGAGAGAATCCCAGCTTTCATCAGATTCTTAAAGACATCAAGTTAACCAAAAAGTTTAAGAACTGCTAAGTCAGATGGTAGATTGTTATAAATTCATCCAGAGAAATCTCCATAGGTTAATGTATGGGACTAGAAAAGATATTCTTCTGCCCTGTGGAAATACAGCACTTTCCTACGTGACTACTCAGGATCTAATGTTAAGCCTTATGGAAACAAAAGGAGAGAATTACTTGATTTTTCTTCCATTTTATAGATTGGTGATTTGGGGGCTGTGGTCTCAGATGCCAAGGCCCCTGGAGTTCTTCTTTCTTCTCTCTCTCAGATTTTTTATTGTTCATTAAGCAATCTAACACACCAGGCACAATGACTCACACCTGTAATCTCAGTACTTTATAAGACCAAAGAGGAAGGATCACTCCAGGCCAGGAGTTTGAGACTGGCCTGAACAACATAGTGAGACCTCATCTCTAAAACAAAAAAAACATTGTTTGATTAGTTGAGCATAGTGGTAGTCCTAGCTACTTGGGAGGCTGAGGCAGAAGGATTGGTTAGCCCAGGAGTTTGAGGTTCCAGTAAGCTGCAGTTGTGCCTCTGCATTCCATCCTAGATGACAGTGCAAGATCTTATCTCTTAAAAAAATAATAATTACAACTAAACATTTACTTTGGACTAAGCCAGAGTTTTTCAGTCTTTCTGTACTCAGGCATTCTTTCAAATATCAGACATTTTGTAGAACATTCTCAGGAGTAATACATCTTCCTCTAGTCTTACTCTTATTCTAGTCTTATTCTTTTGCATACTTTTCTTTAATCAAGGACACAAACAGTTTCTCTTTTATTGCTGTGGTCTTGGGGAAACACTGCTCATCATACAGAGAGAGCCAAAAAATGTATACACATTTTAAGAAAGTTGAAGAAGTGAAGTTGGAGAGAGAGGAATAGGCCAGGTTATATAGATAGGGTCTTGTCGGCCATGGTCAAGGAGTTTGTACTTCATTTTTGCAATGGGAAGTGTATTTAACTGTATTAAAATTATAATACTCAGTATATACTGATAATGTATATATTGATAATATTTGTTATCTTGTATATTGTATCTCTTGTAATTGTAGAAGTCTAATGGGATTTGGATTTACAATTTTAATAGTTCTTTTCCTTTCATAAAATGTGTATACATTTTTTTGGTATATTTGAATCACACTACATTTTTTGTGTCATTGTACGTATATATTTTCCATTATTGTAAAAAATAAACATAAAAATAAAATTTACACATTGATCACAGCTTATTTATTTGCCCATGAAGTGTTCATATCTTACTGGTTGAGAACTACCAAGCTAGATTTTAGACTAAGATTAGAGATTCAAAATTTCAAAGAACTCCCTGTTGAATGCTTATTGTTCTAGGTACAAGATAAGATCCTTGACCTTATGAACTTATATTACAATGAGAAAAATACAAAAGATACATCAATATCTAAAATGGTTTCTGAGAGGAAAAATGTTAAAAAAGAAAACATTTAAAGAATGGAGAGTAAATGAAAAAGGAAGATGAGCTTTTTTTTTTTTTTTTTGGAGATGGAGTCTCACTCTGTCTCCTGGCTAGAGTGCCATGGTGTCATCATAGCTCACTGCAACCTCAAACTCCCAGGCTCAAGCAGTTTTCCCATCTCAGCCTCCCAAGTAGCTGGTACTCCAAACATGCACCACCACACTTGGCTAGTTTTTCTATTTTTAGTAGAGACTTGCTCTGGCTGGTCTTGAACTCCTGACCACAAGTGATCCTCCTGACTTAGCCTCCCAGAGTGTCAGGATTACAAGCATGAACCACTGTGCCCAGCCAGGATAACCTATTGTTTTATAAGGTTCTTGGTGGAGGTGTCGTTGGGTGGGTGATAACAGGAATAATGAAACACAGGCCAATTCGTGAAACACTGAGCGAAGGATATTCCAGGCCAAGGAAGGGCCACTGCAAAGATCCTAAGAGAGAGCTGACCTTGGAGAGTTTAAGGGATAAATGAAGTTTGCTGATGCCGAAGTAAACAAGAGTATAGAATGGAGCAAAATGAAGTTGGAGAGAGAGGAATAGGCCAGGTTATATAGGGTCTTGTCAGCCATGGTCAAGGAGTTTGTACTTCATTTTTGCAGTGGGAAGTTAAGGGAATGTTTTAAGCAGGAGAGTTGAGTGTTATCATTGTTTAAAAAATAGTGGTAGATTTTAGAAGAGCAGAGACAGAAGCAGGAAATAAAGAAGTAGGCTGTTGTAGTAGCCCAGGTGGGAGGTAGTGGTAAATTGAACTAGGATAGAAAGATAGAGATGGTAAAAAGAGGTAGTGAACATATAACTAAGACTTGTCCTATGCACTGAGGAAGTCCATGGTCCAGGCTGTTGTTCATTGTATCAACTGTGCCAAAAATGGGTGGGCATTGCTATATGCAACAGCCTGGCGGGGCATGGGAGTGGGGGTGGGCCGAGGAGGGATACATCCTTCAACCAGCACCTTGTCAGATCTGCATCTAACAAATTTTTTAACATTTTCAAAACCTTACTCCTGTAGACCATGTGAATTCAATTCATCAAGGGCTTCCTTCCAACGAAACCAGGAAATGTTATTTTCTTTCTATGTACTTCCTTCTTTCCTTTCACGGCTGCAGAATAAGGAAACAAGTTGTGGCTCAGAACAAAACCACAAAACTCATCCCATAGATCCAGATTGAAGGAAGGAAGTCAGCATCTTGCCTTTTTGTGTGTATGTGTGTGTGTGTGTGTGTGTGTGCGCGTGCGCGCGCCTGTGCCTGTCTTTCCTGTGGGAAACCCTGAGAAATTTGTTTTGTTTTATTTTTTTCCCTTGGACTTGACTAAAGCCAGGTCTTTCCTGAAAATAATGTTTCCCTATTGTGTCTAACTCAATCTGAATTGAGGGGCTTTACATCCAGCACTGGTATTTGGTAAACATCCAATTTCTTGATGTTCTTGTTTCGTTAAGTCCATTGGGGTCCTCTTGAGCCTTTGGCCTTGTTGGCTGTAGAACGTGGATTTCTGGGAATTTTTTGCCTCGAGCCCTTCAGCACAGATAGTAAAGGGTCCTGTCAAGTTTTGAGGGGTGTGACCATTGCCAGAATCCCCACAAGACCAGCCCCTGAAGGATCCCTTTGCCAGCTGGCCTATGTCCATACCAGAGATGGCTGGATTTCTGTGGTTCTCTGTGTATGGAGCTGGCCGAGTTCCCCTGGA
Source organism: Perodicticus potto (assembly GCA_963574655.1). Taxonomy (NCBI): domain Eukaryota; kingdom Metazoa; phylum Chordata; class Mammalia; order Primates; family Lorisidae; genus Perodicticus; species Perodicticus potto. The sequence continues at coordinate 9,588 of CAUYRH010135926.1, read as the reverse complement.
TGAAAGGCGGCCTACTATAAACTGAAAATGTTATTAATAAGCAGCCACTTAAGAATTTCCTATGACTTACCAGTGATGTGGGGGCCTCTATGTGAACAGGGAGAAAAGCACAACTTGGTTTACATGGATTAAGGGCCCAGTGCAGTCAGTGTGGAGGGACCTCAGAAAGGTGTTCAGGTGTTTAGTGAAGGGCCTTGGGTAAGTTCCATAAATTCTTTGAGCCTTGGTTGTCCTATCTATAAAATAATAAGAAGAATTCCCTTCCCACAGTGCGGTTTGAGGATTAAATAAGAAATGCATGGAAAATGCTTGGCACCAAGCTTGGCACATACTCAGAAAATGTTTTCTTAAAAAGAAAAGTTAGGGCAAGTCATACCCCAGAAGTGAAACCAAACTGCCTTTACTTCTCCTGGTTGCGAGAGAAGAGAGTGGATTTCAGATCCCTCCAGCACTTAGTAGTAGTACCACAGTGTGTGTCTTCTCTGAGCTTCATTTCCTGCCACTGTAAAGAACTCCCATTCTTCTGACTAAACTTGAAGAGATTTTTATTGGCAGTTCAAAAGTTACCAGAACTGGCTCGGCACCCATAGCTCAGTGGTGAGAGTGCCAACCACATACACTGAGGCTGGAGGGTTCGAGCCTGGCCCAGGACTGCTAAAACAACAATGACAACTACAACAACAAAATGGTCAGGTGTTGTGGCGGGCACCTGTAGTCCCAGCTGCTTGGGAGGCTGAGGCAAGAGAATCGCTAAAGCCCAAGAATTAGAGGTTGCTGTGAGCTGTGAGGGCAACATAGTGAGATTGTCTTAAAAAAAAAAAAAGAGAGAGAAAGAAAAAGTTACCAGAATTGAAAGTGCTTGTAAGCTGTAAAGTCCTCAATTAGTCTAAGAGGTCATGAATTTAATGTCTCCACTGTACTGCTTTATTGTATCTTGACATGAAAAGATCAATGGTGTGACCTTGAAAACTGAAAAGCTTGCCCAAGAATAAGTAATCCTTATGTAAGGATAGTAATGAAATTACTTTGCTCCGTCTAGCAGACCTTTACATATACAGCAAGTGTTTAGTAAAGACTTAGGGCAATGAATAGTTTGTCACCTAATGTGTTTTCCATTGATCTCTTTCCGTCCTAACTGAAATAGATTAACAGAGTCTAGATTGATTTCTAGAAATCAACCACCCTAACTGTCCTCATTTGTTTGTTTTACTTCGTATCCCTAGACTTAGCAAAGGGCCCAGCACCCTCGCGTGCAGTCAGGTTTTTGATACCAAGAATGTTGTGTGTATTAAGTTATTTAATCCAAATAGCAACTCAAGAAAGTGACAGAGTTAGGATTAGAACCCAAGTCATTGTGACTCCAGAATCTGAGATCTTAACCCCACTGCACTATACTGCCTTTAAGTACTTAGGCATGTTTAATACCTCAGATCTTGTCTAGAAGAGTTTAGGTGACCCTTTGCACAAAGAAGATGAGACTAAACAGCTACTTCAGCAAATGGCACAGAAGAGAAAAGCAAACAAAGACATGTTTTGTGGCGTCATCCCATCCTTGCCTTGAAGTATAAAGGGGAGGAGTGTTAGAATTCAGTTTGCAGTCATTTCCTGTTCCCCTGAAGGACTCATCTGGAAAGGAATGGCTCCTGGTACTTGCTCTGCTACACGTCCAATGAAGTGAAAACATATATGTCATAAAATCACAGTTAGCATGTGGACAAAATGAAGAGGAAAAATTCATCCAGAAGGAGCAACTGGTTCTATCTCTCTTGGTTATTCTTTACAGAGTGACAGGACTGACAGGCACCTGAGGATATCAGAGCTTCTCTAGACACCCAGAGCCTTGCGTGGGGATGCGTTGATATAGGTAGCAGTGTTGCCATGGAGACACCATCAGTGGCCACACTCTTCTCCTTTGGGGGCTAACTCTGTCTACTCATCTTGATGCTGAATTAGCTCTCTGTGTGCTTGGTAGGCAGATTCCTCACTGGCTTGTGAATGCTTTTAAAATAAAGCCAAAACCCCTCCCCATGGATTGTAGGTATAGTTCACCAGCTGCCATCTTGTCACCATTCTAGATTCCTGTCAATATCTTGATGGCACCATGTTCTTTCCCACCTCTGTGCCTCTATTCACCTATCAGGAATATGCTTTCCTTCTCTCTTTGCCTAAAACCTCCTGCTCAGCGACCTTCGCATCCAACTTCCTCAAGGAAGCCCTCCCTTACCTCTCATTGTCCAGAACACCCCCCCATAGCACAATGCTTGACACATTAATAACATGGTGAAAATGTATATGCCATAAAATCATAGTTAGCCTGTAGATGGAGTGAAGTGCCAAAGATTGACAGTACTCTCCACTTGGTTTCAAAACATTTTATTTTTAAAAAGTGAAGTGTTTATAGAAATTACAAGAATAGTATAATGAACTCCTATATATTTTTTGTTGTTAAGATTTTGCCACATTTTTGCTGCTTTCTCTTTCCATCTTTCTTCCCTCTCTCCCTGCACTCACATACATGCACACATATTATTATTTTTGTTGAGCCATCTGAAAATAAATTGCAAATGTAATCCTTTATCTGTATATATTTCAGGATCTCTTCTGCTCAAAACAAGGACATTCTCTTAAATATCCTCACAAGTATGCTCTACTTTGAAATTTATGATCTAGCTCCTTGTGGCTATATCTTTGTGTCCTAATCAGACAGAGATCTCTTTCTCTTTCTCTTCTCACCCCTTGCAATACCTGCCACAATGCCTAGTATATAGTAGATATCCAGGTGATTAAACAATAGATGAAGCTGCCTGTGACAAACATGTCAGTATTGTAACCATTTCCTCATGCTGACCCCTGGTTCCTGCGGCAGTAGGACCTGCAGCTTGTTGCTCGAGCCTCCTTGATTTGCATCCCCAGGAGAGTGGGCCTCAACCAGTAGTGTCAGGGAATTATTGGCTATGGACCCTGCCTCCTTGACTCTCAAGTGGAACATTCCCCAGGACTGTTCTGTCCCATCTCCCGTGGGTCCTTAACTGCTCATTGGCAATCTTCCCTTCCCCACTGCATTTCTTCATTTCCCTACCAGGCCTTCCAGGGACCATCTCCCATTTGTTTCTATATTCAGATACCTTTTAAGGTCTGATTCTAGGGAAGACCCATCTAAGATGTTGCCCGTCAATTACTAAGGCCTCATACCATAAATGAATGTGTAACAAGAGATCTTTTGCATATGTGTTTCTGACCAAAGTCATCCAGGAGGCTGGCTGGCTGGTTGACTGGCTGGCTGGCTGGCTGGCAGGCTGGCTTGCTTACTTATTTATTTTTGAGACAGAGTCTCTCTCTGTTGCTATGAGTACAGAAGGCTTATTTTTAAAAGGGAGTGTATTTCTATTGCTCAAAAATTACAAGATAAATTAATCTAAAGTTGGGCACTGCATATAATTCTTCATTGAAATTTGAATTGTCACGTTAATAGGAAGAAATAATTGTTCCTGAAAATTACCCAGTACCAACTTCAGCAACCCCTGGGAGAGAGAAGCTCCTCTCTCCGTGCAGATGGCCAGAGCCACTGGAGCCCAGGCAGAAGGGAGGGAGTTGGACAGGACCAGGCAGTGTGGTTTTGGCACCCGGCACACACCAGCCTCGTACCCAGCTGGTCCTGTCACAGTCTCCGCCCTTGAGCTTCTGTGTTTATTAGGAAACCATTTTTCCTTTCTCACAGAGATAGCAATCCTGCTTCCAGACATGGCCAGTATCAAGGTTCATGCCTGGGTCCCTCATTCAGACTAAGTGTTTGCCAGAAAAAGGAAAGAACAAAATATTGTGGCTGGGAGGATGGAGTTAAGGAGCCAGGAAGGCTACAAATAACAGGATATGCTGATGTCTGGGCATCAAGACAGAGGGTTATAGGAATTCCAAGGAGAAATGAAGTAGGGAGAATGGAAGAACTTTCCTACACCCACTAAGATGGTACCATCCCCTGAATTTCACATCTGTGATTGGGCTTTAGGACAGGCAGTGGCTCAGCCAGTTTGGTCACCGTCATTAATGCAGACAGTGATGGGGGAGCAGGGAAGCCACACATCACCTCCTGAGAATGATTCATGCTGCCCTCTTGCCCACCTCAGGGCCTGTGTGCTCACTTTTCCTCTGCTTGGAAAACTCTCATTCTGGCGTTTCTTATGCTGCCTCATGATCAATCTTCAAGTCACAACTCAAAAGGCACTTCAGTTCCTCCCTTTCTGATAGCCCTGTTTATTTCTGTTGTATCAGTTATCAGAATCTATAAATGGAATATTTGTTTACTTGACTGTCTTCCTTACTTGGCACAAAATTCCACGAGGGTAGGGATACGGTCTTTCTTGATCACTATTGTATGCCCAGCATCTTAGTACAGTGCCTAGCGCACAAAAGATACTTGGTCCATGTTGTTTGGCCAGTTGGATGGATGGATGGGAGGATGGATATGCATGGAAGGCTAGATGATATGTATGGATGGAGAGATGGATATGGATGGGTGGATATGGATGGATGGAACAGAAGAAGAAAAAGAAGGAATATTTGACCACTCTACCTAAAACAAGGTAGTAAGAAGCACTGGTCTGGGAGTTAGATGACTCAGGCTCTAATTTGTGTAAGTTCAGTCAAGTCACTTAAGAATGTATAGCTTAAATTTTATATCCATGAAAAGGATAAAAATGCCAACTTTACAGGACTGCTGAGAGTGAATAAGCCAGATAAACTATGTGAAAATAATACGAATATTATAAATCCTCCAGACAAGTGAGCAATTGTATTAGCGGTAGAACACAGCCACTGTGATCACCCCTCACATGCCATCCTCCACCATAAAAGTGTGTGTGGGCATGGAGCAACAGGGATCAGGGCCTTGCTATATGGAACCCTTGACCCGCGGATCAGATTTTTACCTCCTGGAGCATTCCCACTTTATTTCAGGCCCGCCTCCACCAGTATATTTGCTTCCTTCCTTCCTTTCTGGTCCTCTGCTTGTGTTTTGTGAGGGATGTTTAAAGTAGAAGCTGAAGCCCTGGGTGTAGGCCTCATGGTAATGTGACTCAAGCAGTTCTGGAGGACAGATTGTGTTCTCTGTGAGAGACCAGTTGTCAGAACTCTAGCTTATTCAAAGCAGGATTGTTTCAGCAGGGTCTTAGGGCAGGCAGACCTTGCCTCCAGCTCTTACTGACTTGGGGGAGCCCAGTGCCTTTTTTGCTGACAATTCCCACTATTCCTTTCTTTGCTTGCCTCTGTTGGGGAGCCTGCAGTCCACTGAAAACTCTGTTCACCCAGAACGCTTAATTTACTTCCTAAGACCAGGGGAAGTTGTTACCTAAGGGCAATAAACTTGAACAGAAGTTTTGGTTCATTTTAGGCTGGTGTGGCGCACCAATGAGTAGAGCTGATGTTCTTTTTGGAAACTTGGGTGGAATTGGCAACAGAGCAGATGGAGAAAGCCAGGCCCCTGCCCAGCCCCTCCTGCGTCAGCCATTCCCACGGCAGATCCTTTATCGTTTGAAGTGATGTATGTTATCGCACATTGTACAAATGTGACCAATGTACAAAGACACGATTCAGAGCCAAGTCTTAGTAGTTTTAAATTATCCATGGCCCATCTCTCTCCACTTGCACAGAAAATTGCAAGTTGATAGCTATTGAAGTCTGGCTGTCAGATGTTTTTTATCTGAAGGACCTAACTTTTAACTCTGTGATACCCATTAAGTGTACAATATGCATAATTCCCACATTGGTGGGATCTTCCAGGCTGCATAAGTGAATTCTTCGTCCTGCTACAGGGCCCCAGATCAGAGCAAACCCACTTATCGGGATTGAATGATGCATGTCTGTTTGCTGAGAGTGTTGTGTGTGCGTGTGTGGGTGGCTCTGGCTCATGTCTTGTCATTCCAGGCCAGAGCCTTGTCCCCTGGCTCTGCCTGATGGGAAACACATAGAGTAAAGTCTGAGCTCCAGTTTCTTAACTAATGGAAAAGAAGATCAACAGCTGTTTCTGTTTAATGTTGATTATCTTTGGGATTGTGAGTATTTTGAAATTTTTTTCTTCTTATCTGTAATTTCTGAATGTTTTCCTACAGCAATGGTGTACTGCTTTTTAAAATAAGGATAAGGAAGCAGTCTCTTTAAAGTATCTGAAGTATAACAAGAAGGGAAATGTTTGCCATCTTTTTTTCCTTGATTAAGAATAAAAAGAGCTATTCTTTTGCCTTTAGTGAACTGGAGTTGTGAAAGAATTTAAACACTCAAGACACATTTTGTTATTTAGCAAAAAGCTGTGAAGGCCTTTGGGTTATTTTAGTCCTTTGTCTTTAACAAAAGTGTATTTTCCTATACCTGACCTTGGCTGCCTGGGACATTGCCATGTTGCATCCAGCATTGTGTGTTCTTCATCAGTCACTTGGTTAGTGCTGGGGCTGAGCCACTTTTTAGCAGTCTGCCCTTGACCCTGTGCATTAAAGTGGCCTGGACCTGACCTGGCCCTGGACTTGGAACAGAGGAGCCTATACCACAGGGGAGATGGAAGGCAGGAGGACAGATGGCAGGGCCGGCAGCGATTCTCCTGGCTGATGTTGTTTTACCTCTCACCAGCACCTTTCACTCACACACTCTAGTGGGTACCCAGCTGAGTGGCAGGCGGGCTGAGTGATGAAAGAGCATAAGACATGGTGTTCAGGAGGGCTTGAAATAGATCTGGAGCAGTCTGAACAATGTACATTGCCCAGAGTTTCAGAGACCATGATGTATATCAGTAGAACCCTCACCAGTTTTGATATCACACTCTGAGATGCTCCTTTCTAATTAGAAGGTTACTACAGAAGCATGTCCTCCAGCTATGCTGGCAGGCCTAGCTGCATCACGGTCACCTGGCACACTGGTGAAAATGCACATTCCTGAGCCCTGCCTCAGACCCATCTGATCAGAGTCACCATGTTAGCCCAATGTTTCCCAAGCATCTCCTTGTAACATCTTAGAAATCAGATGCACAATCTCCCATGACTAGAATTATTATTTATAGCAGAGTCTCATGATTAAGAATTATCTATTAAAAGCCATCAAGAGCCTTTTTTTTTTCTTTTTCCATTTATCAAATTATCAAGTACCTGCCTCATGTTTTGTGATGTGTTAGAAATGACTTAGTGGTGTCCAGGAAGGACAGTGCTTTTCTGACTTGTGTCTTTGGAACACTGAGGACCTTAGGGTCATGAACATGCTTGCAGTCTGGGGGGCAGAAAGACACCATAAGAGAAGTTGGGCTTGCAGTCATCATTTTCTCCCACATCAAATTAGGTAGCCCTATTTTATATTTTGAATCACCATATTTCAGTCTTTTTGCAAAATACGTATATTTTCTTCTCATTAATAAAAAAGGAGTGAAAAAGACTGAAAAGGAAAAAATAAAAAAGACTTAATAATGTTTACAATTCCTTGCAGATCTAAATTTCTACACTTTGCAACATGAACTTGTCAGAAATCATGCCATAAAGGAAGATACCTTTTTTGCCTTCATCCTATCACTTCTCACACAAAGCAGGGTTCACTCTTATAAATAACCTGTCAATATCACATGGATAAGTGTTCCCAACGCCCTGCCCCCTAATCTATTTATGATGAATCTTTCCACATAGTGGCAGACATGTTAATAGGTATAAATTGTTAGACACTCGCAAAATGGTATGGTCATTGGTGCAGATAACTGGGCTGCTCAAAGAGAGGACCACCACCTGCTGATACTGTGTGTCCCATGGAAGATTGTGGCTATAGAAGCATTGAATTAATAGCTGCAACTTTGAGACAGGAGGGTTGCAGAGGTTGTTCTGGGGTAGAGGCAGGGAAGGAAGGAGAATGCAGAATCTCCACTCTCTGAATCATGGCTTATTCCTTGGAAACCTGTCATTCACAAACCCAATTATGTGCAGGTAGAATGTCAACTCTGACAGAATGAAACCAATGCGCTCTTTGTATGTTTTTTTTTTTTTTTTAATGAAATCCTGCTTTACTAGCAGGTTCTATTTTCATAAATGTCTATTTTAAAAAAGCCAAATCATATATTTCCCCACACACTCCTGAATATGCTTCATTCAGGTGAAAAGCTTTAATCAGCAGGTTGAAAGAGAGCTGTTGGGCTTTGCTGTGTGCAAAGGGGAAGGCACCAGAATGGAGAGAAATCTTCTTGGCTTTACCTCCCAACATCTGCACCTTTCTGAGCATCTGGGCCTTGGGTTCTCAATTTGTAGGTGGAGGTTATTAAATTAGCCATTTTCAAAGGCTGTCATGGCATCACCCAAAGGTTGAAAATTCTTTGCAAATAAAAATGCCTTACTGAGGAGTTTGTGTTAATTATACATAAGGAGTGGAAGGCAGGCAGCTAGCAGGGAAAACAGATAAGGGCCTTGTGGTTTTGATTTACTCTCTTTGTTTTCTTTCCTTCTTGATTTTGCTCTTGAATTTGTTGTTTAGGAGTAAAGGGATGTTCTGTGGTTAGAATAAAGTATGTTTTTATAAGTAATTTTTGGGTTCAGTGGTCAGAGGGATCCTATATGGATCCCTGCTCTGCTCACGATTTAGGGTTTACTTTGAGTAAGTTGCTTGAAAGCTCTGAGCTTTTGTTTTCTTTTCTGGAAAGTGGGGATATTTCCTTCCTTGGAGGATTGATGGGAAAATAAATGTTGTGCGTGCTGCTTGGTATACCCTCGCCCTGTCTTGACCACCCTTATCCTGCTCCTCAGTCTGGTTTTCTATAGCACTTGCGATATGTAATATATTATATGAAGGGTGATTTATTCTGCTTATTGTATGTTTCTACTTCTGAGGATATAGGCTGTGAGGGCAGGGATCTTTGTTTTGATTAGGTACCCAAGTGCCAAGAACAGGTCCTGGCACATGATAAGTGCTCGGTTATTTGTTCAGTGACTCCATAGGGCCTTTAGCCCTCTCCCTCTTCTCTGTTTATCCTTCTACTTGTTGACGCTCACTCTAGATCTGATTCTGTACACCTGTGTTTTGCTTCCCTGTTTTTATTCCTTCTCCTGAAACTTCTTTCATTAGATCACATCTCTCCAGGATTAAGCAGTGTGTTCTTCTCTTCACTGATGAGTAAATGAGCCTTATTTGTTTTTTTTGTTTGGTTAATAGGGCTTTAATTTATTGTTTTTTTTTAAAAGCTTATACAGAGATTCATGTAAAAATTATTCAGGAAGAAGTTATTATCTTAAAGGTGACATATAGGTATCAAAACCTCAAAGTCATTAAATCTTTAACATAATGATTAGAGCTTAAAACCATTTTCTAATGAAAAATTAAGTATCCAGTTGAGCAAGTCACTTCTGCTTATGTCTCACTAATTAGATTATAAGGAAGGTTCCTAAATTTGAGTTGTTTACTAATCCTTTCATTTATATTATTAGGGTAACTTCACACTCATTTTCTATTACAAATGGAACTGGAGAATAAAATGTGTACATCTACATTTTGAAAAACATTTTATATATCAAAAGCCTTTCCTCCTGCTTTAAGATATAACAAGACTCTCCTGCACTATATTAAAGATTACATGCCATAAGA
>CAUYRH010135924.1:0-12938 GCA_963574655.1 Perodicticus potto | reverse complement strand
AAAAATGGCCTGGCATTATGGCGGGCGCCTGTAGTCCCAGCTACTTGGGAGGTGGAGGCAGGAGACTCGCTTGAGCCCAGGAATTGGAGGTTGCTGTGAGCTGTGATGCCACAGCACTCTACCCAGGGTGACAGCTTGAGGTTCTGTCTCAAAAACAAACAAACAAAAAAACTAAGTTAAAATGTAAAATAGGCTTTGTGCAGTGGCTCACCTCTATCATCCTAGGCTGAGGCAGGTGGATTGCTTGAGCTCAGGAGTTCAAGAGCAGCCTGAGTAAGAGTGAGACCTTGTCTCTACTGAAAATAGAAAAACTCGTAGGGTGTCGTGATGGGTACCTGTAGTCCCAACCACTCAGGAGGCTAAGGCAGGAGGATTGCTTGAACCCAGGAGTTTGAGGTTGCTGTGAAGTGTGATGATGCCAGGGCACTCTACCCAGGGCATTGGAGTGAGACTCTGTCTCAAAAAGAAAAAAGAAAAAAAGGAAAATAAAAGATAATTCCAAAGGAGAACAAACAAAGACCACACAATTAAAAAGGAAAAACTTAAAAAGAAAAAAAAGACTTGGTAGAGCTAATTCTTTTATTTTCATTAAAGATAAAAAATTGTGAAATGAACTAAAATAAACCAGAAATAAACCCATATACCCACGGCCAATTAATTTTCAAAAAGCAGAGTCATTAAAAAAAAAATTGTTTAAAAATTATATCATTTCTAGGACAGTGCCTGTAGCTCAGTGGATAAGGCACCGGCCACATACTCCCAGGCTGGTGGGTTCGAATCCAGCACAGGCCAGCTAAACAATGACAACTGCAACAACAACAACAACAAAAATAGCCCAGCGTTGTGGCAGATGCCTGTAATCCCAGCTACTTGGGAGGCTGAGGCTAGAGAATCCCTTAAGCCCAAGAGTTTGAGGCTGCTGTGAGCTGTGACGCCACAGCACTGTACCAAGGCGACATAGAGAGATTCTGTCTCAAAAAAAAAAAAAAAAAAAAAAAAAAATTAGGCTTGGCACTCGTAGCACAGTTGTTACAGCACCAGCCATATACACCGAGGCCGGCGGGTTCGAACCCAGCCTGGGCCAGCTAAACAACAACAACTGCTACAAAAAGTAGCTGACATTGTGGGTATTGTGGGCATTGTGGCGGATGCCCGTAGTCCCAGCTACTTGGGAGGCTGAGGCAAGAGAATCGCTTAAGCCCAAGAGTTTGAGGTTGCTGTGTGCTGTGATACCACAACACTCTACCCAGGGTGACATAGTGAGACTCTGTCTCCTCACCCCCGCTAAAAAATTACATCATTTCTTTTTTTTTTTTTTTAACCTCCTGTTGCCCCCACTGCCTGACCTGACACCCTAACCGAGTCTGGCTGCCGCCCTCTGTCCCCACGGCCACAAAAATTATATCATTTTTTAAACAAGAAGGTTTACATCATTTTAATTCATTACGTTGCTTTCTTTTTAATTACATTATTTTTATTTACATATATGTCTTTCTTTCATTAAAAGATAAAGTAAGGGCATGATTAATAAATAAATACAATTTGTTTGGTGAAAGAAATTTTGACCAAATTTTAGTGTGAGAAAGCCTCATCTGCAAAGGATTCTTGGTGGCTTCCGTGCACTCAGGCCGCCCTCTAGTGTCTGTGTGGGATAAATATTGTGATATGTATGTTTGTTTATTTAGAGACAGAGAAAACACTTTGGTAATTCTCCTGCAAGAGACAAGATTGAAACCATTTATCAGTTTTGAAGGTCCTCGTCACTGGCCCATACTGTTATCCCTATTAGTTTGTGAATAGTTGTTACACTAGGGCAGTGCCTGCGGCTCAGTGAGTAAGGCGCCGGCCCCATATACGGAGGGTGGCAGGTTCGAACCCGGCCCCAGCCAAACTGCAACAACAAAAAAATAGCTGGGTGTCATGGCTGGCGCCTGTAGTCACAGCTACTTGGGAGGCTGAGGCAAGAGAATTGCCTAAGCCCCAGAGCTGGAGGTTGCTGTGAGCTGTGATGTCACAGTACTCTACTGAGGGTGACAAAGTGAGACTCTGTAAAAAAAAAAAAAAAGGTGGTGCCTATGGCTCAAAGGAGTAGGGTGCTGGCCCCATATACTGGAGGTGGTGGGTTCAAACCCTGCCCCCGCCAAAAACTGCAAAAAAAAAAAAAATAGTTGTCATACTAGGTCCCCCTGTCTTTGGGTCAGAAAATATGCTTAGACCTCCTCTGGGCCCAAACAGCCGAATGCAGCAGAGCAAGGCCTGGAGGTCAATATGGAGAGCGGGAAGGACCTGAGGGCGTAGTAGGGCCTGGAGCTGTGAAAAGCCCTGCCTCTAAACTATCCTCTGACCCACATTCAGACCCTTCCTGGGTATCAGTCATTCCCAGGACCCCAAGGAAATCAAACACCAGCGCCTCAGCGTGGGCAGCTCCCGAGGAGGGGCTGTGTGTGATATCCCATACTTTTGCCTCACAGCCTTCTTCCAATATATAAATTAAGCCAGGTTGGTTTAGGAAGGTGGTTTTCAAAGTGGGGTCCTGGGATAATCAGCATGAGCATCAGCTGCGGACAGGCTAGAACTGCAATTTTCTTTTTCTTAATCCAGGCCTGCCACCTAGTGTCTATAACAGTGATTTTCTTTCTTTCTTTTTTTTTTTTTTTTTGAGACAAGAGTCCCACTACGTCGCCATTGGTAGAGTGCTGTGGCGTCATAGCTCACAGCAACCTCCAACTCTTGGGCTTAAGCGATTCTCTTGTCTCAGCCTCCCAAGTATCTGGGACTACAGGCGCCCACCACAATGCTCGGCTATTTTTTTTTGTTGCAGTTGTCATTGCTGTTTAGCTGGCCGGGGCTGGGTTTGGACCAACCAGCCTGGGTGATGTGGCCAGCACCCTACCCACTGAGCTATGGGCACCGCCCACGTGATTTTCCTTTTTCTTCTTCTTCTTCTTCTTCTTTTTTTTTTTTTTTGAGACACAGTCTAACTTTGTCGCCCTTGGTAGAGTGCTATGCTGTCACAGCTCACAGCTCACAGCAACCTCAAACTCAAACTCTTGGGCTCAAGCAATTCTCTTGGCTCAGCCTTCCAAGTAGCTGGGACTACAGGTGCCCACCACAATATCCAGTTATTTTTCAAGATGAAGTCTTGCTCTTGTTCAGGCTGGTCTCGAACCTGTGAGCTCAGGCAATCCAGCTGCCTTAGTCTCCCAGAGTGCTAGGATTTACAGGCATGAACCACCATGCCTGACCTTTTTTTGTTGTTAAGACAGAGTCTCACTTTGTCTCCCTGGGTAGAGTGCTGTGGAATCAGAGCTTACAGCAACCTCAAACTCCTGGTCTCAATTGATCCTTTTGTGTCAGCCTCCCAAGTAGCTGGGACTATAGGCCCTGCCACAATGCCCAGCTATTATTTATTTATTTAGAGACAGAATCTCATGTTGTCACCCTTGATAGAGTGCTATTACACCATAGCTCATGGCAACCTCAAACTCTAGGGCTCAAGTGATCTTCTTGACTCAGCCTCCCAAGTAGCAGGGATTACAGGCACCCCTCACAACACTGGGCTATTTTAGAGACAGGGTCTCACTCTTGCTCAGGCTGGTCTCAAACTCCAGAGCTCAGGCAATCCACCCACCTTGGCCTCCCATAGCGCTAGGATTACAGGAGTGAGCCATCACGCCTGGCCCTATAGCAGTGATTTTCTTTTCTTTCTTTCTTTTTTTTGTTGTAGAGACAGAGTCTCACTTTATCACCCTCGACAGAGTGCCGTGGCATAACACAGCTCACAGCAACCTCCAACTCCTGGGCTCAGGCGATTCTTTTGCCTCAGCCTCCTGAGTAGCTGGGACTACAGGTGCCTGCCACAACGTCTGGCTATTTTTCTGTTTTGCAGTTCGGCCGAGGCAGGGTTTGAACCCGCCACCTTCGGTATATGGGCTGGCGCCCTACTTGATGAGCCATAGGTGCCGCCCGATTTTCTTTTTATTTTTTGATTTTCTTTTCTTTTTTTTTTTTTTTTTGAGACAGAGTCTCAAGCTGTCACTCTGGGTAGAGTGTGTGGCATCACAGCTCACAACAACCTCAAACTCTTGGGCTTAAGTGATTCTCTTGCCTCAGCCTCCCAAGTAGCTGGGGCTACAGGTGGCCACCACAATGCCCAGCTAATTTTTGGTTGTAGTTGTCACTGTTGTTTGGTGGGCCTGGGCTGGATTCGAACCCGCCAGCTCCGGTGTATGTGGCTGGCACCCCAGCTGCTTGAGTTATAGGTGCCAAGTCTATAGCAATTATTTTCAAATGGTGTGCAGTCACACACTGGTGTGCTGTGAGAGGATGTTAGGTGTGCTGTGAAAAATTTTAAAGATCATTAATAAAATTATTTTTTAAAAGTTAAAAGCACAGTAAATATATTCCTTTTTTTTTTTTTTTTTTTTTTTGATACAGAGTCTCACTCTGTTGCCGTGGGTAGAGTGCCATGGCATCATCATAGCTCACAGCAACCTCAAACTCTTGGGCTTGAGCAATCCTCCTGTCTCAGCCTCTCAGTAGCTGGGACTACAGGTGTGGTCCGCTACACCTGGCTAGTTTTTCTATTTTTAGTAGAGACAGGGTCTCGCTCTTGCCCAGGCTGGTCTTGAACTTCTGAGCTCAAGCAATTAAACTGCTTCAGCCTCCTACAGTGCTCGGATTACAGGCATGAGCTACTGCTTTCAGCCAAAAATATTCTTTTTAAATTTTTGAATTTTTTTTTTTGGATTGGGCAGTGCCTGTGGCTCAAAGGAGTAGGGCGCTGGCCCCATATGCATGAGGTAGTGGGTTCAAACTCAGCCCCGGCCAAAAACTGCAAAAAAAAAAAAAAAAGAAAAGAAAAGAAAATTTTTTTGGATCAACATAATTTAAGTGTGCTTTGGAAATTCAACTATAGGTTCAAGTGTGCTATAGTTATATATATATTAAAAAAAAAGAGTTGAAAAACACTAGTCTATAGCAATGTAATTTTCAGGCCCTATCCCAAACCCTATTGAATCAGAAGCTCTACATTTTAATAAACCCTCCAGAAGATTTTTTTTCTTTCAAGTCAGCCCTGTCCCTCGTCACTCAAGTCTCAATACAGAGTTGCTGTGATTCTGAACAGTCAGATGTGGGATGCATTTTCTTGCCAAGTGCTCCTAAATTGGCCTGGTCTGAGTCCTGGGCTGGCCCATGGAAAGAAATCCATGTCCTAGATTCTGATCTGTACTCTTTTGTCCTCAGTGTCTGTTGGACTCCTGCTTATACCTCAAAACACAGCTCAACTACTGTTTCTGTTATTAGGTTTCTGTGACTCCTTGGTCAGAGTTGATGGTCTGCATGTATGTCTAAAAACCAAATGTGCATATCCCACTACCCACTTGTGTTAGAATTTCTGTACTGATCTCTGCCTGAGCAAGACTGGGTCAATGTTGAGGGTAAAAGGGTTTGGTTCCTCTGACCTCAGCCCTAGCTTCTCTAAAGACAATGCCCAGCACACAGCAGGTGTTTTGAGAAATGGTTACCAGATGAACGGGTTGCCTGAGATGGCCTAGCAGACAGGGCAGTGGAAGAGGAAACCATAGGCAAAAGTGGCTCTATGCTGGGCAGTGGCTCACGCTTGTAATCCTAGCACTCTTTGCTGCCCAGGCAGGTAGATTGCTTGAGTTCATGAGTTTGAGTTCAACCTGAGCAAAAATGAGACTCTGTCTCTACTAAACATAGAAAAACTGAGGCAAGAGGATCACTTGAGCCCCAGTTGGGCATTGCTGTGAGCTATGAGACCAGAGCACTCTACCCAGGGCGATAGCTTAAAGTTCCATCTCAAAATAAATAAATAAATAAAATACATACATAAATAAAGTGGCTCTTTGCTGGGCCACAGAGCCCCCTAACGCTCACTTTGGAGCTCTCCCATCAGTCTAGTCTCCCCTCATCAGGCACTTGCATGGCCCCCAGAGCCCACCTCCTTCAGGACCACCCTCCAGATCAGTCAGGCAAATTCAGAAATAACTTCCTGCCTTAGCACCAAGTGCTCAGCTGCAACTCTGAGGTCAATTTCCGTGGGAGCTGAGAGATTATCCATTTGAGATGTCAGTAGCGGGCTGGGCATGGTGACACACCCATAATCCTAGCACTCTAGGAGGCCAAGGCAGGCTGATTACCTCACGAGTTCGACAACAGCCTGAGTCAGAGTGGAAAGCCCTGTCTCTAAAAAAAAATAGCCAGGCATTGTGGTGGGCACCTGTAATTCCTGCTACTTGGGAGGCTGAGGCAAGAGGATCACTTGAGCCCAAGAGTTTGAGGGGACTGTGAGCTAAGATGCCACAGTACTCTACCCAGGGCAACAGAGGGAAAAAAAAAAGGAAGAGAAGGAGAAAGCCAGGTCATCTTGATCTTCAGTTCTCCCAGTAAACTCAGGGTGGAGGGGGGAAGCTGGTGATGACTAGAAATGGCCAAGCAGTTGAGCACAGCCCCTTCCAGGGTTATGTAAGAGACAGCACAAGGGAGTTTCTCTTTCACTTTCAGAGGCAGCAGTTACATCCAAGGTCTGAGAAGAGAAAGTCGTCTTTATTCTCGTGAGTCCAGGGGTCCAGAGGGGAGAGTGGAGGGAGAAAAGTAGTTTTTGGGTCAGAGAAGAAGGAGGCTGGAGAGGTTGGGGTGAAGTGAAAGGACTTTGTACGGAAGATGATCTGGAAGGGTTGGTGGGGCAAAGGTGGTCAGGCCTGGGTCCTGGGGGAGTGAATCATATCCAAGCTCAAGATCATTAGGGCCTCCTCTTCCCCTAGAACAGAAGTTCTCAACCAGTGGGGTTCCATTTGTAACAACATAGCAATTAGGAAGGTTGAGAACTACTGCCCTAAAAAGTGGGGAATCAGCTTCATGTCTCCTGGCCATCTCCTCCAAATGCCTTGGAACAAACCTTTCATATTTAGTATTGTTATCATTTTCTTTTCTTTCTTTTTTTTTTTCTTTTGAGACAGAGGCTTAGTCTGTCACCCTCAGAGTGCTGTGGGGTCATAGCTCACAGCAACCTTAAACTCTTGGGCTCAAGCGATTCTCTTGCCACAGCCTCCCAAGTAGCTGGGACCACAGGTGCCCACCACAATGCCCAGCTATTTTTGTTTGTTTGTTTGTTTGTTTAGCAGGCCTGGGCCAGGTTCGAATCCACTAGCCCCGGTGCATGTGGCCAGTGCCCTAACCATTGAGCTACAGCTGCTGCTGATTGTTATCATTTGCATTGAAGTCTTAAAATTCTTCTTTAGAGTGAGCTGAACTGAGGCACACTGAGGACATCCTGCAAAGAGGGTAGACTTTGTGGAGGGAAGGGCTGCGGAGCACCTGTCAGGGGCGCTGAGTCCTCTCCCTCTCTGCCCTTCACTACCCTTGTGACCTTTGGCAATGAAAATAATCTCTTTGAGATGGGGTCAGGACCCCAGTCATTGCTGAGCTCAATAAAGTATGATGATCAAAATAAATAATTAATGGGCTTGGCGCTCGTAACACATTGGTTACGGTGCCAGCCACATACACCAAGGCTGGTGGGTTCAAACCCAGCCTGGGCCAGCTAAACAACAATGACAGCTGCAAAAAAAAAAAAAAAAAAAAAATAGCTGGGCATTGTGATAGGCACCTGTAGTCCCAGCTACTTGAGAGGCTGAGGCAAGAGAATCGCTTAAGCCCAAGAGTTTGAGGTTGCTGTGATGCTAAGGCACTGTACCGAGGGCAAAATAGTGATACTCTGTCTCAAAAAAAAAATTAATTAATGAGCCTGGGTGTGGGGGCTCATGCCTGTGATCCAAGTACCCAAGGAGGCAGAGGCCAGAGGATCCCTTGAGCTAAGGAGTTCGAGACCAGCTAGAGCAACAGTGAGGCCCCTCTCTCGACTAAAAATAGAAAAACTAACTGGGCATTGTGGACAGTACCGGTGGTCCCAGCTGTGGCCAAGAGTTTAAAGTTACTGTGAGCTATGAAGACGCCATGGCACTCTACCCACAGCAACAGAGTGAGACTCTGTTTCAAAAAACAATCAAAATTGTCCAAGTGGTTATATGAAGTGGTTAAGTTTGAGGACCACTGGCTAGATACTAAAGCGTAAGACAATGTGCATTTGGGTTAGGGTAAATCTTTCAGTAGAAGAAGGCTTTCCAGATGGCATTATTATTATCGAGATAGAATTCATATACCACATAATTCATCCTATTAAAGTGTATGGTTCAGAAGCTTTTAGCATAATCACAAGATTGTGCTATCATTGTGCCTATATAATTGGGAAGATTTTCTTTTCTTTCCTTTTTCTTTAAAGGGTAGTCAAGAGAGGCAGTGGGAATGGAGAAGGAACAGTTAAATCTGTAATTGGTTGTGATCAATTAGTTGTAAACGCCACTGTAGTTGGACCAGCCTGACTGGGAAGATTTTAGATACATGTATTTTATTGTTCTTCATTACATTATTTCCCCCACCCCCACCCCTCAGTGGTAAGACATAATTGATTTACAGTAAAGAATACAGAAAACACTAAAGCTCCTGGTAGAGGGAGAGAATTCAAGTGGGGAGAGAGAAGCTCTTTCCGTTCCTCGCCGGGTCTTTCCCCGTCTCCTCCTTTAGGCCTTTAGTCTCAGGGTATATATAGGTGTATGGGTTCCTTGGCCAGGAAACGAGTGAATACAGTCGCTTCCGCCTGGGGCAAGGTGAATGAGTGTATCAATGAATGGATACAGTCCATTCATGGAAATGAGGCCTAGGAAATTCACAAGAAATTGACCTAGGCATAGGAAATGGGGCTTCCACATTTAGTCCTAGGTGTAAAGTGAAGGAGACACCAAGGTACAGGTGTCTCCTCAGCAGTTGTCCAGCCTTTTTGGCTGTTGGAGCCTCTGGTGGGCGTTGGAGGTCCCCCTCCTTGCCTGTCATCCAACCTGCTGGCTCTTCAGCTGGCTGCCGCAGCACCAACACCACCAAGGAGGAGGCGGCAGGTCCTTCAGCTCCGCTGAGCTGGCTAGGGCGCCAGATGTCCTGCATCAATTCTCCCTCACGGAGTAGAAACCCTAACTGCTGTTAGGGAAAAGGGGCGAAGACTCGATCTAACTGCTTCCTGCTGAATCGGGCGATGATAGAAGGGGGCAGTTAGGGTTTCTCTGGAGGGAGAGTGATACAGGTTCATGGACTGGAACTGTCTTTATTGCGTGTGGCTTGGTGACATTTCTGGAAAACATAAATCTGATTAGTGTAATTAGTAATAGGCAAAGGTAGAACAGCGTCAGGTCAGAAGCACTTATTCAGTGAAGCTAAAAGAAAACCATATTAGGATTTTTCTTGCTGTTTCCTAAATGATAACTTCAAACTTTCTTTTGGGTCACAAGTGTAGGTGGTCTGTGGTTGGCTGTCTTCATTGCCTGCCTCCGTAGAAGATGGAGGGTTCCAGGATTTTACTCGTGAATGATGTATGCAGGAATCGACTCCTGTAACTTTAACAGCGGTAGAAGAAGACAAGATAACAGGAAAGGAGGCTTCCCAAGTTGGGGTTAGGGAAGGTGAATTAGAGGAGAGAGTTTTTTTTTGTTTTGAGACAAGAGCCTCAAGTTGTTACCCTGGATAGAGTGCTGTGGCATCACAGCTCACAGCATCCTCCAATTCCTGGGCTCAAGCGAGTCTCTTGCCTCCACCTGCCAAGTAGCTGGGACTACAGGCACCCACCACAACGCCCGGCCAGTTTTGGTTGCAGCCGTCATTATTGTTTGGCGGGCCCGGGCTGGATTCGAACCCGCCAGCTCAAGTGTACGTGGCTGGCGCCTTAGCCGGTTGAGCCACAGGCGCCGAGCCGAGGAGAGAGTTTTGATCATGACTAGATCTCCAGGAGGGAAAAGTTCCTGTTTTAGTTAGTATGTCCCTCCCCCCTTCTTTTTCTTTTTAAATGTATCTACTTTTATGCCAGTACTATGCTGTTTTGGTTACTGTAGCCTTACAGTATAATTTGAAGTCAGGTAATGTGATGCCTCCAGTTTTGTTCTTTTTGGCTAGGTTCTTCAGGCTCTTTTTTGACTCCATGTGAATTTTAGACCTATTTTTTTTCTAAGTCTTTGATGTTGGTATTTTGATAGAAATCGTATTGGATGTGAAGACTGAAAAGCATAGATTTTGAAACCTGCCTGCTTCTGTCTTCATCTTGACTCTACCATTTGCAGCCATGAGATTTGGAACAATTTATCCAACCCTTCTATTTCTTAGTTGCCTTAATGATCAAACGTAGTTAATGATAGTACTTACTCATAAAGTTGCTCTTACTGAGATGGGGATGATGCTGTTGCTGTTGTTTGGGGCCTACTCCTATTGGCTTCTCTTTGCCATCTTCCTCCTGCTCCTCCAGAGAGCATCCTACTCCATGTCTGTCCTACACTTCCCTCCTTCTTCCCCTAACCAGCTACATTCTCAATCTCTCCCTTCTTTCTCACTGCCTGGGTCCAGCCCAACATCTCTATCCATCAGTCACTTGTGCCCTTGTACCTCCATCCCAATCCCCTCCTCCCTCTGCCTACTTCATCTCTCCTTTCCAGTTTGAGTACTTTGCTATGTAGGAAAGGTATGTTTGCAGGACTCAGAATGGATGTTCAAGAAGGCACAACGGAATGATTGAGGAAAAGGGCAAGGAAGGAAGGCTGGGTCAGTTGAGGGAATGTATAGAATAGTTGGGAAGGAGAGTTAGAAAGGTAAGGGGACTCCAATGAATGGGATTCATCCTGAGACTCACTTGGAGGAACAACCACTAATCTTTACCCCTTTACTCCCTAAAATAGTGCATTTCTTGTCCCACCCAGGGCCTCAAGTGCATCTCTCCTTCCAGATACCTGGAAGGCATAATTGAACAGGAGTCATATGTTTCACTCACGATAAAGGTGGCAGGCTTGTTGCTTCTGAAGACAAGGTCTTATGAGAAGAGCTGAGCTCCTTTAGTTTTCAGCCCATGGCAATCTTGTAGTACTATCTTAGTTCTATCTAGAAAGTGAGAGTTAAGAATACTTTTCTTCTTATCTGTAAAACACTGGCTCTCTGGCTGTAGATTTAATTTAGATTTACAATCTCCTAGAATTATGTCTAGCAGTCTGCATAGAATAAAGCATAAGCTGTGGTGTCGAAAGACATAAGTTCAAGTTTCAGGTCTGCCACTCACCACCATATGACTGAGCAAGTCCTTTAACCTCTTTGTGCCTCAGTTTCCTCATGGAGATTAAAATAGCTACCTAACAGGTTTTAGGAAGAATTCAATTAAATGATATGTAAAAACACAATAGTGTGAGCGGTGAGACTGTGCCAGTAGTTCATCAGAATAGTCCAATGCCTGGCACAGAATACATCTTCAATAAATATTTGTTGTAAAGTGAATGAATGAGTAAGCACCCAGCAAACTGTAGCCAAGTATCCCTTTGTCCTACTAGATGTTTTACAAGGATTTTGGTTGATGGCTATGACACTTTGGCTTGACAGAAAAAAAAAATCGCTGCATCAAATCCAGGGATAGTGGCACAGGCATAGTGCTTGGGATATTGCATCATGTCCCATGGGCTAAAAGGAACTTTGTGAAATGGAAATTTCAATAGTATTGCTTATTTCCACTGACAAGTCTAATTCAGAGCTTCTCAAACTTTAATGTGCCTCTGAATCAGCTGGGGCTTTTATTTAAAAGCAAGTTCTGATTCAAGATTCCAGGTGGAGGCCTGACAGGCTCCCAGGTGATGCTGAGATTCTTTGCTTGTGGACTTCTTCTTGAGCAGCAAGGGTCTAAGCAAGAGATCAACAACTTTTTCTGTAAAGGGCTGGATGGTAAATATTGTAAGCTTTGTGAACTTCTCACAACTTTGCAACTTTTCAATGCTGCCATTTTAGAACGAAAGCAGTCACAGCCAATATGCAAACAAATGGGCATGGTTGTATTCCAATGAAACCATATTTATAAAATCAGGGGACCAGAGGTGACCAGGGGGCTATAGTTTGTCTCCTAGTATAATAATATGTAAAATCAGTATGTCATTCTTGTAACAGACGTCTATCACCTTGTCTCCTGAGCTCCCAATAGTTCCCTCTGATAGTATAGGGTAATTTTCCCTACCTTCCCCTGCCCACAACCGATATGGTCTCAGGAGCAGAGCACCCACTGCCAAGTTCCCACAACAGAACTTAGACTCCAGCTTCCAGCTGATTGGCTACCAAGGAACATCATTTACATTCTAGTCTATAAAATGAACTGCTCCAGAGGCACCCTTTGCTTAGAAAACAAGGTGAATGGCTCCTCTGTGCAATGTGGGCACCTGACTGATGCTGGGCTACTCAGTTTCTCAAGACTCTGGAATTGAGTCTAGGACACTCTTACCTGTCCATTTAAACAGAGGATATATAAATGTGGAGATGAAGTCTTATTTTTTTTACCCAGTGGATCAGGATACAGAGAAATGAGAAAGAAAGAAGAAGCTATGCAGAGAGATAGAAGAGTGGAGCTGATAAGAGGGCTTCCTACGTTCTCTGTAGCACTACAGTCCTTGGCTCCAGGCCATTCTTGAGGTCTAAACTTTCTAGCCCTGGGTTTCATGAAATGACCTGTAACCTTACATAAATTTATATTTCTCTTTTAGCTTAAATCTAGTATAATTCTGTTATATGTAAACCACAGTCATAATAGCATTAGCAAATAATAAAAGAGTACCAGTACTTCAATAAAATTCAAATTTGGTAGGATTTTTTAAAAAATCAACTTATAGATCATTGCAGGAGTATATATTTTCATTTGAAACTGGATGGCCCTGGGTGCGGGGCTCACGGCCCGGGAGCGCGGGCGGGCAGGAGCGGGCTAGTGGCGGAGGCCGGCCCGGCGGGCGGCCATGGACCGCTTCGTGTGGACCAGCGGCCTCTTGGAAATCAATGAGACGCTAGTGATCCAACAGCGC
>CAUYRH010135923.1:0-12829 GCA_963574655.1 Perodicticus potto | reverse complement strand
AAGTCCAGCAGGGCATGCGGGCCTCGCCGCAAGTCCAGCAGGGCATGAGGGGCCTCGCCGAAGTCCAGCAGGGCATGCGGGCCTCCCTGAAAGTCCAGTAGGGCATGCGGGCCTCGCTGCAAGTCCAGCAGGGCATGAGGGTCCTCGCCGAAGTCCAGCAGGGCATGCGGGCCTCCCTGAAAGTCCAGTAGAGCATGAGGGGCCTCGCCGCAAGTCCAGCAGGGCATGCGGGCCTCGCTGCAAGTCCAGCAGGGCATGAGGGGCCTCGCCGAAGTCCAGCAGGGCATGCGGGCCTCCCTGCAAGTCCAATAGGGCATGCGGGCCTCGCTGCAAGTCCAGCAGGGCATGAGGGGCCTCGCCGCAAGTCCAGCAGGGCATGCGGGCCTCGCTGCAAGTCCAGCAGGGCATGCGGGCCTCGCTGCAAGTCCAGCAGGGCATCGGGCCTCGCTGCAAGTCCAGCAGGGCATCGGGCCTCGCTCTTGTCTTCTTGCCCCGTTACCCCGTGGCTCTCTGACGGCGCAGATCTGGCCTTTGGGCCTAGTGACATATGGCTCAGAGGCCAGATCTGGCGGTGAAAGACCCCGGTGACAGTGGATACCGAGCTTCACTGTCGTATCCGTGTGCTGCACACTGACCTCCAGGTCTTACCGGCTTTTAGCAGGAGTTCATTTCTGTGGGACCAATGCGAGTCCAGTGATTGTATATGATAAAAACATAGAGATGAACATGAATTTGAGATGTGCAGTAAGATGTATGTGTATGTTTACGACTTTAAGGCGCACACTCGGGTTACTCAGGTTCCTGTTAGGCGGAGTCCTGCCTTGGGACATGAGCTCCAGGATGGCCTCTTAGTTTGGTAAGGATTCTTGTGAGTCTGACCAGCAACACTGAAAGTCCAGTATTATTCAGACAACAGGGAATGAAAGCTTTCTGAAAGGTCGTGACTAATAAAGGAATGTGAAGACTTGAACCAAATTGTGAGCTGTCCGGAAGCAGGAAGTTTTTGTAATGTTTGTCTGAGGAGTCCCGAGTTTCAGACAACTTGTAAGTCTTGATACTCTTCCATTTTAGATAGCTTGTTCACATCGTAGATGAAACTTGCGTACTTGTCATTATCTCTGTACTTTTCATTAAAATAAAAAGGCTAGAGGTGTCTGGAGCAGTTTTAATTATATTTTGGTATAGGGTGAGTGGGATGTGCTGTGATTCACTTAGTGAAACAGGAAGTATTCTCACATAGTAAGATTGTCAGCAAAAGCCTTGCATTTCTCAGTACATAATATGACCAGACATACTGTTGTTTGGGTATGCTTATGTGGTGCTTTGATTTCTTTAGCACCTGTTAGTTTATATTCTGGTTAGTTAACAGGGTGAAAACACTGCATAATTGCTGTCACAGTACCATGACAAGACAATGGAATTTATCACCACAATAAGTTTCTAAGTGTCACTGCTAGTTTAATTAAAAAATATAAGTATCAGATATGAAATGTTTAACACGTATAACAGAACTGTTTTAGCCTCATAACCCACCATTTAATTTTTATTTTGACTTTTAGCAGCTTTTTAGGTTGTGGTAAGCCAAGGGATTTCCAGACTTTTTTAATGCTGTCTATCTGCATTTCCCACTACATTCCTCATGTCACAGAAAAGTTGGCGAAATATTATTTAAAAGGTGCAGTTTGCTCACTTTAAACAGAAGAAAAGCTACATACTTTGTTGGATAAACAGAAAATGTAATAGGCAAAATACTCAGAACCAGATAGTTGATCAGTGAATTTGATTGTAGTTGGCTATTTAGTGTGGGTGAGAAAGAATTATTGGTGGTTTTCTATCATAGGTGCCTATTAGAATCATCTGGGAGCCTTTAAAAAAAAAAATACCCTGGCCCTACTCCAGGTTAATTGAAGTCCACATATCCAGGCATGGATAGTTAAAAGAACAAAAAAAAAAATTCCAGAGGTGATTCTAATGTTTAGCCAGTGTTGAAAATAGACTTGCGGAAGATAAGAATGGGACTGTCTGGCACCTGTAAACAGTATGCCTTTCTGTGTTGGGAATTAATATTTCTGTGATCTTCCTCCACTTCTCTCTCCTTTCAGGAGAGCTTATAGGCTTTAGGATCAAAACTATCTCAGCCACTTCTTGGGTAAATTATTGATGCGCCTTCAGTTCAGATGCAGATAGTTAAACATAAGGACCTTTTAAGATTATTAAAGATTAAATAAGATAATACATACAAATAGTTCATCACAGTGTTTGGTAATGTGCTCAGTAAATATTAGCCTTTGTTAATTTCATCAGCTATAGCTTTCCACTTTGAGAAACATAGGTGTAAAACAGGACCAAGAAATCAGAACGGCCATTTTCAAACCTAGTAATGATGCACTTCAGTCTTATTTTTCCATTTCTGGATAACTCATATGTGCTTAACTTTGTGAAGTATTTCAATGAGAATAAGGATCTCTTTTCATGAAACACTTAAGCCTGTTTTGTGGTGACATAGGTATGGTAATACAAAACTTTGTTTACATGACTCTGTCCTGTATAGTTTTTAGACATACTATGCCAATGGGTAGCCCATTTAGCACCCAGGTAGGTTTTTGGAATTGGTGCTTATATGTTGCTATAGGTTCCTGTTTTCTTGCCTTTGAATATAATTGGGGAGAACTGTTAAAACATTTGTAGTGAGGTTGGCTAAACTTATCACCCCAGCCCCTTGTTTTTTTTTTTTTAAACTAAGGAACAAATCAAAGCTGTCTTCCCTTACCAATTTGCTAGTAAGTGATAGTGTGAATGGAATCATTTGTAATTCAGATCAGTCTGGAAGGACATACAGATCTATCCATAGGTTTGTCACAGATTTAACTTTTAAGTAGGATTTAGCAGTTGAATATTTCTATTTTTCTACTGTAATATAATACAGTATTATTCTTTATTTGAAAAATTATTTTCATGTGACGTGATTGGCATGTCCTTGTGGTGATGTGAGGAAGTAAGTTACCTTTTTTTTTTTTTAAAGTAGAGAAGTGGGGTCTCCCTTTTGCTCAGGCTGGTCTTGTATTCCTGATCCACCAGCTTCAGCAATCCACCAGCTTCAGCCTCCCAGAGTGCTAGAATTATAGGAGTGAGCCACCACTTCTGGCCTATTGTTTTAGGTTTTTTTTTTTGGTGAGAGTCTCACTATGTTGCCCTTGGTAGAGTGCTGTGGCATCATAGCTCACAGCAACCTCAAACTCTTGGGCTTAAGCCATTCTCTTGCCTCAGCCTCCCAAGTAGCTGGGACTACAGGCACGTGGCACAATGCCCAGCTCTTTTTGTTGTGTTGTTGTTGTTGTCATTGTTGTTTAGCAGACCTGTTGAATTTCAAACCCACCAGCCCCAGTGTATGTGGTCAGCGCCCTAACCACTGAGCAACAGGTGCTGAACCAAGTTGCCTTATATTTTTTAGGTTAGTTTAAGGACAGAGCATAAATCAGAGGCTGTAAAGCGTTCTTTAATAAAAATATTTTCATATTGACCCCAAATCAGACTTTGTACTTCTCTCATGATCAATATTCTGTCTTGACATTCTGGCTAGGAATTATATTTTCTTTCATTGTTAGATTTGCATGTAGCAATTGGAGAAATCTTGTACAGAAGCATATTTTGAGAAAAAGTAGTATCAGAAGGAAGAAAGGGAAATGATAAATTCATGTTATTGTGTAATTATCTATATGTAACTTAAAGAGCTTAAGCTAACAATTCAATTAAAAGTGGATTTCCTTTTTTTGTGTGTGGTGACTTCTCACAGAATGAAGGTGAGGAAAAAAGTGATTGACTTATTAGGTGGTGTCAGCCAGAGTCAATAATATTTTAAAATTATGGCATTCATTATCCTTAGAATAAATTTGTGCAAGTAATTTTAGACCAGTATTTCATGGCTAATCTCCATTATGTGTGACATTATTTGTTCTCATCTCATTTCATACCCCTTCTATATCAGAATCAAATGTGGGACTAGTATATAGTCCCTTGTAGTATGTGTCATCTTGACTTACAGTTTAAGTCTTGTCATACAGACAAGGTATTTTGCTGAGGTTTGTTTCTAATGTTATTATTTTCTAATTTTACTAAATTGCTGACTGTTCCTGTACTCTCTTCTGAGGTATAATCTTTTTACCATCTTCACAAATAATTCTTCATCCTTCAACACCAGTTTTTATCAATGGCTATGGGACACCAGTCCTTGTGGAAAATTGAAGATTTAGAAATGTAACTTGGGGAATAATATATACATAGTATAATTTTTGCCTACAAGACATCCTAAGAACACCTTAGTGTTTATTGACCTTTGATATGATAGAGTTAATAAACACTCATCTGTCTTGAAATATGTATCTCAAGCCTGCTTCTAGATGTTGTGGTTAGAACTAAGAGATCTGTACATGATTTCTCCAAATTACAGAATCCCTTCAATTAAACAATGTTTTAGTCCGGGTGCTAATCCTAGCACTCTGGGAGACCGAGGTGGGTGGATTGCTTGATCTCATGAGTTTGAGACCAGCCTGAGCAAAAAGTTTTGAAAGCAGCCTGAGCAATACCTCAGCAATAGAGACCCTGTCTCTACTAAAAATAGAAAAAATCGAGGCAAGAGGATCACTTGAGCCCAAGAGTTGCAGTTCCTGTGAGCTTTGATGATGCCACGGCACTCTACCCAGGGTGACAGCTTGAGACTCTGTCCCCCCCCAAAAAATTTTAAAAACCCCAATTTTTTCAAAAGTTCATAATTCCTATCTTTTTCCTCCATCCAGCATAATAGATACATTCCATTTTTAAAGATTAAGCTTTTTGTTTAGAGATTTTTGAAAATTTGTTGTCGGGATTATTCTTAAGGACAGAGATTGTGTTTATTGGTCTTTATTTCTCTATTGTTTAATATAGTGTCTGGAATATTATAGGTTCAGACATATTCTCTGAATAAATGAGGTAATTACATGCATCTTTAAATCTTGTCAGAATTGCCAAAGGAATCGGTTTTCTTCCCTTTCTGCACCTCCTAATGAAGGCAAACACTATTTTATAATAGAGCACTTAATACATTGAACAGATAAATGGCTCCTCTTTTTTTTTTTAAAGAAAATTTGATAATTGTGAGGAAATTTTCAAATTAAGGTAGACTTTTTTTCCCCCTCCAAGAGGTTTTTCTGATTCCTTATAATTTGAGAAGACACTAATTTGATTATAGCTTTAACATGTCTTTGATAATATTAAGGAAAAAAATGCTAAGTATTATACCTGGATCAACTACTAAAACTTCTTAATGGATGGATTTTCCTGAAGAAGTGAGAAATACAGTAATGAGTTGAGATTTCAAAGTATTACTATATTTGAATGTGAAAATTTACGTGATGTTTCAGTCCAAAGAGTTCGATGTTCAATTTTTGCCTACCAAGAGGTATGAAATTAGTACTTATAATTTTATGTGACTAGCTAAGTGGAATACAGGGAATAAATAGTGAATGGTAAATTATATGTAATTATTTATGATGGTAAACAATTAAATAGTGTTCTATTTTTTTGTTTTTTTTTTTGAGACAGAGTCTCAAGCTATTACCCTGGACAGAGTGCAGTGGCATCACAGCTCATAGCAACCTCCAATTCCTGGGCTCAAGCAAGTCTCTTGCCTCTGCCTCCCAAGTAGCTGGGACTACAGGCGCCCGCCACAACACCCGGCCATTTTTTGGTTGCAGCCGTCATTGTTGTTTGGCGGGCCTGGGCTGGATTTGAACCCGCCAGCTCAGGTGTACGTGGCTGGCACCTTAGCCCGTTGAGCCACAGGCGCCGAGCCAATTAAGTAGTATTCTAAATAATAACATAGCTTTAAATAATATTACTCTACAGAGTAATTTTAAGAGTTACTCTTCAATTCCAACTTGAGTTCATAATGTAAACAGATTGAAGGCCCAGGACTACAAGTTTGTACTCAAAGAGGAATCTTTTAAATCTGTCATGGCTCTGTGTGGCTATTACAAAACTACGTAAGATTTCATTCTCAATAAAATTAAGCTTTAAATATAGCATGTAGCAACAAGTGCTCTTAAATATCCTTACTCTAGTATCTTCTGTGTAAGATTTTTTGATGACTTTTGTTTGACCCAACCAGAATCTTTAGAAGTCTAAGAATTTTTATATTTTATTATTTTATTTTTTTGTAGAGACAGAGTCTCACTTTATCGCCCTCGATGGAGTGCCGTGGCATCACACAGCTCACAGCAACCTCCAACTCCTGGGCGTAGGCGATTCTCTTGCCTCAGCCTCCCCAGTTGCTGGGACTACAGGCGCCCGCCACAACGCCCGACTATTTTTCTGTTTTGCAGTTCGGCCGAGGCCGGGTTTGAACCCACCACCTTCGGCATATGGGTACAGCACCCTACTAGATGAGCCACAGGTGCCGCCCAGAAGTCTTAAGAATTTTTATTTTTATCAAGAATTTAGTTGATTCTCTTATCAGACATATTTAGAAAGTAATGAATAGTACTGTGGGGAAAAGTGTGGCCTTGATGTTAAGCAGATGGGTTTCAATTCTCAGATACTTCCTGATTGTAACCATAAGCAAATTAATCTTTTTCATCTTCAGTTTCCTATTCTGCAAAAAAGGAGGACATCTACTGCAGAGGTTAGGTATGAAAGTCAGAAATAATTTAATGACATGGACCCATAATGGGCATTCCGCAAATTATTACTTATCTCTTATTTTAATGTTTATTCCTGCATGCACGTTTGGTTAATCTTTACCATTTTGTTGGAAATTGACCTAAAATGTGATGTATGCTTTTCATCTTTCAAACAATCCTGAGCATAATCAGAATCATCTAATTGACTAGATGAATCATTTAATCAAGAGCAGCTATTACTAGGTTGGTATATGATGATCCCTTAGAGGCCTTTGGTATGTTGGGGTTTGAGAACTTTCTTTTTTTTTGAGATAGAGCCTCAAGCTGTCACCCTGGATAGAGTGCTGTGGCATCACAGCTCACAGCAACCTCCAATTCCTGGGCTCAAGCAAGTGTCTTGTCTCCGCCTCCCAAGTAGCTGGGACTACAGGCGCCCGCCACAACGCTCGGCCATTTTTGGGTGGCAGCCCTCATTGTTGTTTGGCGGTCCCAGGCTGGATTTGACCTCGCCAGCTCAGGTGTACGTGGCTGACGCCTTTGCTCGTTGAGCCACAGGCGCCGAGCCAGGGTTTGAGAACTTTCTAAAAGTCCTCTTTTTTTGAATTTCACATGTGAGGGCTGTTCCTTTCTGTTAACTTTTGTCTCTCATTGTAATTGATCAGCTAAATGAAGCAACCGACCTTATTAGAAGTATGTGTGAAGTAAGGGAGGTTCATTCTGTATTGATTATAGGTGCTTGAATTGTAGTACTTGGTTTATGCTGTTTTGTTTGCTCAGTACTTTATGCTTAATCTGTGAACTATCAGCTGTCTTATTGAGGGATTTATTTATTTAATGAGTATTTATTAAATGCTCATTTTATGTCAGGTATTATGCTAGTATACCTGGGAATAGAGTTGTGAATGAAACACACATTCCTGTCCTTAAGTTTATAGCTAACAAACAGATTATCTTTGAGAAAATATTGATGGAGGAGACTGGTAGGGTTCTGTGATTAAAAATAATACGATTAGGGAGAACCTTTCTGAGGAAGGTAATATTTAGTCAGGATAAAAAGAATTCTGTGAAGAGTACCCCCAGATCTCGATGACAGCAGACTCTTGCCAAGACCTGGGTTGTCTGAGGAACTGAAAGGATGCTTCTGGATTACGGCTAATATGTAGTAAATAAAGTGCCTTGAAATGAGGTTTGGAGAGCTCAGTAGAGGCCAGAAAGTAGAAAAAGCAACTGCAGAGGTCTAGGTAAGACCTGGCAGTGGCTTGAGCCTAGGGTGTTGGATAAAGGAATTATTTACAGTTCTGGATATAAATCATCAACTTTCACAACTGTCCTATGATGTACAGAACAACATAACAATGGCCACTTTTGGTATCTTTTTCCCCCTTTGTGTTTGTATGGTTTGTTTTTGTTACGGCTTTGTGAGGTCAGGTAACTGTGGTTGTCCTTATTGTCGACTAGGGCCCATCTTGATGGCATACTTGCACTTTCTGTTTTTCTATGGGAGGGCAGCTAGTTGCCAGCAGAGCAGCATGTGCCATAAGTATGGAGGGGCTTTCTAAAACAAGATCATAGATTTTGAAGTGAGGAGCTTCGGAAAGTGATGCCCTTTAGCTACAAGATAAGGCATTGTTTGACAACTCTCCTTAGATGGTTCATTAGATTTAAGGAAAATCTAATGTGCTTTTATTGCACTTCTTATATCCTATATTTAAAACTGAATTGGAGGCTTGGCGCCTGTGGCTCAACAGGCTAAGGCGCCAGCCACGTACACCTGAGCTGGCGGGTCCGAATCCAGCCCGGGCCGCCAAACTATGATGGCTGCAACCAATAGAATAGCCGGGCGTTGTGGCGGGCGCCTGCGGTCCCAGCTACTTGGGGGGCTGAGGCAGGAGACTCGCTTGAGCCCAGGAATTGGAGGTTGCTGTGAACTGTGGTGGCACAGCACTCTATCCAGGGTGACAGCTTGAGCCTCTGTCTCAAACAACAAGAACAATAACACTGAATTGGAGACATGGAAACAGCCCAAGTGCCCATCAACCGATGAATGGATTAACAAATTGTGGTGTATGTACACCATGGAATATTATGCAGCCATAAAAAGATGGAGAATTCATATCTTTTATGTTTACCTGGATGGAGCTGGAACATATTCTTCTTAGTAAAGTATCTCAAGAATGGGGAAAAAAGTATCCAATGTAATCAATACTACTATGAAATCAATATATAATCACCTGTACATTCATATGAATGGCAAAACATAACTATCATCCAGAAAGTAGAAGAGAAGGGGGGGGAAGAAGGATATGAGAAAAGGGAGGGCATTTGGGGGGGACCTCACCTAATGTGCATGATACAATGGTACATTTCGAAACTATTAAGAAATATGTATAATTGTGATGGATGGGTTACTTAGTTCAATGTAAGCATTTCATATTGTGTATCAAAGCAGTACAATGAACCCCATAAATGCATCAATGTACAAAATTATGATTTAATAAAAAGTAATTAAAAAAAAAACTGAATTGGATGCATGAATGCCAAAATGTTTTCAAAAGGTCCCTGAAATATAATTTTGTTTTTCTTAAGCCTTTTTTCTGTTCTATCATTTAGTCAATGAAGTTTATTTGTGGTAGTGTTGGTTGGACTTCGGGGCTACCTTCGATTTTTGATAAGAAGTAAATGTATTCTATATTTCAGAGCTTCCTGCAAAGCTCCTTGTTTTGTTCTCTTTGATCTTACATTGCAATTACAACTGAGTCCTTGGTTAGCTCAGTGGAGGAACTCCTATGTACCCAGCCTTCTTTCTCTGCCTTTTTTAAACTATTCAATTATAAATGTTACCTCAAATTGATATTTTTTGATAGTCTGTATTATAAACCAGTTCAACTGTATGTTTTTCTTAAAGGAACACAATTTAGTATCATTTTGCTCATAAGCTTTATGTAAGCGTGAAAACGTTCTAATATATGAATAAGTCAGATATATAAAATTTTTTTTTCTCAGGCAGCGCCTGTGGCTCAGCGGGTAGGGTGCCAGTCCCATATATCGAGGGTGGCGGGTTTGAACCCGGCCCCGGCCAAACTGCAACAAAGAATAGCCGGGCGTTGTGGTGGGCGCCTGTAGTCCCAGCTACTCAGGAGGCTGAGGCAAGAGAATCACCTAAGCCCAGGATTTGGAGATTGCTGTGAGCTGTGATGCCTAGGCACTCTACCGAGGGCAATAAAGTGAGACTCTGTCTCTAAAAAAAACAAACAAACTTTTTTTTCCTTAGTCTGATAAAGATAATTTAAGGAAGTTGAGTTAGATCAATTGACCCCTTGTATTATCAGAAGTTAGTTAATATAGCTATTTGGGAAGCTAAGGTGTGAGGATTGCTGGAACCCAGGAGGTCAAGGCTGCAGTCAGTTATGACCTTGACACTGTAGTCTAGCCTGGGGGACAGAGTGAGACTATCTCTTAAAACTTAATTACTACCATGAATTTTATTTTACACATTTACATAACTTTCACTGTTTAATAACATATGTGATAGTTAATTGAAAATTGGTAAAATGTTAATGTTAGACTATTATAAGACTTTGTATAGGGGTAAGGCTTATGATAGAGTGAATTTAATACATGATTTAAACAGTTAAATCCTTGATTTCACCAGTTTCATGACTGAGATAGTTTCATGGAGCTGGATGAACCCAAACATTATTCAGAATGTGGTCACAGGTTAACATTTTTAGGCTTATTCTGAGACACATACGGGGAGTGCCAAAAATATGTATATATATTTTAAGCCATCTATGTATTACTTTTCAAAGTTGAATTATGGTAGTGATGTATAGTATGACATTTGCTGAAAAGATGGCATTGATTGAATGCTAGTATCACCATGTGACAGGAAGGACAACCAAAGAAAATGGCCGAAGCATGATTGTTGTTTGAAACTGGAGAATGCTAGGGAAGGACAGCAGTAATGGAGCCATGAGTGTGCTTTGGAGCCTCCAGCGGGCCTGTCAATTGCATCATTCCTGGGGAGGCTGAGACACTTGGCGCTGTGTGTGATACACACGAGGGGAGATCTGGAAGGCCGCCTCGCCCAGCAGCAAGTCCTGCTGCTTCTGCTTTGGTGTTGGACAGTTTACATACTCTTACAGAAGTCTGCCAAACAATGTGGACACAAGACAGGAGTTATCAGAACAAGCACACAACGCATTCTTAAAACAGCAAAATAGGAAGTTTTCTTTTTTTTTTTTGGTTGCAGCCGTCATTGTTGTTTGGCGGGCCCAGGCTGGATTCGAACCTGCCAGCTCAGGTGTATGTGGCTGGAGCCTTAGCCCGTTGAGCCACAGGCACCGAGCCAAAATAGGAAGTTTTCATCCCCGATTATTACACGCACTGAGATGTGAGAGATGAGAATTTGCCATTGGATCGGACGAAGAGATGCGTTTGTGTTTCTCTCACATTCTCCTGACTTCAGGAGGTGCCCTTAGCTTCCGTCTGTGGGGATCTTAAAGGATGTGGTGCACCATAGAAACCAACTGCACTGGTGGAACTTCGGGAAGAAATTGAAAGGGTATGTTCAGCAATACAAGCGGACACGGTGGTCAAGGTTGCTCAGGCAATAAGTAGTTCTCCATAATCAGAAGTGATCTAGAGGTTGATGGTAACCACTTTGAGCACCTCTTGTAATTGCAGAAGTCAAATGTGACTTGGGGTCTTCCTTTATTATCAGTACATATTAGAGTATTACAATTTTAATACAATGTTTTCCTTTCTTAAAATGTGTATACTTTTTATTTGCACCCTCTGTATGTTTCCAACTCCAGGGCCTCTGTATCTTCTGGGTAGACAAGAGTAAATTTTGAGTTCTATCTCTTCCTTCTTGAGCTACATTGATACCCAGACATGTATTGAGGCAACCAGATAAATTTAAAGTATGATTTATATACATAAAATCTGTTAATTTCTTCCATAGTTATGACTTCATCTCCAAGAAGCTAAAAATCTGATTCCATTGAGCATCAAGTTCAGCATTAAGAAATAAGTGCTGTCTTCATTTGCCTTGTGCATAACCCATGTGTTCAGTTTGAGTTTGAAATTTCTACTTCATATATTCATAGGTCTTGTTGTGTCTATAGGAGGATAAAATTTTCTGAATAGGTTTGTATAGGCTGAGTGTCTCAGAATTGAAAATATCCCAAACTGAACTCGTCATCTTCCCCTCAAATTACCATCAGCTGCAGCTTGCCCATTTTCAGTTGATGGCAGATCTAGCAGCCCGAATTTTAGAACAAAAATTTTTGGTACATCCTCGATTTCCCTGTTTTCTGTTTCACTGCATCCATTCTGTACAGAAATCCATTGGCTCTATCTTTGAAATCTGACCACTTTTTGCCACCTCCACTGGTGGTGTAAGTTGCCAGTGTTCTGTGTCACACTTAATACTTTTCTTCTCCATTTTCACCTTTGTCCCCCTCCACCAGTTGGTATATTTGCCATAGTAATCCTTTTAAACAAAAATCAGATCTTCTCTCTTTTCTGTGTCAAGCCTTCCCAAAGCTCCTTATCTCCTTCAGCATCCTGGAAGACCCTCCCTGTTCTGGCCCATTGTTGCTTGTCTGACAGTCTCATAGTTTCTGGTTACTATTGGCTTCAGCTTATTCTTGATTTAAAATTATTTGTGACTTCACTCTATCTAGGCTTCAGTTTAAGCCCTTGTCTTGTCTTTCAGCTCTTATCCTTATTACTAACTAGTGTCTTATGTTCAAATACCTCAAGAGAGATCTGATTGACTTACGTTGTCCGAGTTGGGCAGGACTGTTGGGTCCTGCTGCCCCATACACTGCTCGTCATCTTGGGGATTAGCTGTTCTAAAGCAGATGACCATTTGTGGTCCAGTCAGCCAGGGTGGTAGGGAGCTCCTCGTCAGGGATTCAGAGTAAGGGCTGTTTTCTCTAGTGTATTTGGTTTTAATCTGTATAGACTGCATGTCTTTTCAGCACTAAAACTCGTAAGTTAGGAAAATAGCCTTTCTTTCTTGTTTTTTTTTTTTTTTTTTTCCTATTTCTTGCAACTCGTATTATCTCTACAGTAAGTTTGACTAAATGAAAAATCCCCAGGATGATAAACTGATTAGGAGTTTGAATTTTCTTTATTTTATTTTACATGGCTTTTTTTAGGCC
>CAUYRH010135922.1:0-30367 GCA_963574655.1 Perodicticus potto | reverse complement strand
TCTTGGGACATCTTTTGGGTCATCTTTTCCTCCATTGCGCTGATCCTAGTTGCTATCCAGACTCTGAATTCAACTTCTGACATCTCAGCCATTTGCTTATGCAAGGGATCTTGTGCTTCATCTACCTTGTCATTCCTTGGGGTAGTTGACCTACTCTGGTTATTCATATTGCCAGAGTTTTTCTGTTGATTCCGCCTCATGATTATTTTTCGCTGTTGCCTATGATCGTCCTCAGAGTTGGGGAGGTGTCTATCCCAGATCAGACCCTGGCAGAATCCAGCTATGTATTGTATTAATGTACAGTTATACACTGTATATTATACATTTTTAAAATAATTTTAACAATTGGATATGCACACACTTTCTGCCTTCTAAAATACTTATTTATCTTGACTCTTCTTTTATGAAACAAGGTAAAACAAGTAATATAGTTTGAAAAAAAAATTGTTACTTGTTTCTATTGTTGGTGTTTGGTACCATGATGAAAAGGACTACACAAACTAGGGGCATAAGCTATATATAGCTCAGTCTTTCTGACTGGTACTAGAAAGTTGCAGACTGCTGCTGCTCGGTTGCAAAGTGAAAATAACAAAACTTGTCTCCATTTGTCTCAGAAGGAAGCCTTAAAAACACTTGAGGGAGCTTTAATCTTCATTGGAGCATTGCTTGTGCATTTAATATGGAGGTTTTGTGATTAGTCAGTGGATTTATATACTTATTTTTACTTTAAGTAAAAATCACTCTTGTACAGTTCTGTCTGGCTTGACAAATGCTAAGAGGCATGTTTCCCCTATGGTAACTGTCACAGTGAGTAGTCCACCAAGCTCCCTGGATGTACTATAAATGTCTGTTGGCCAGTTGAAAGATAATTCAGTTTTTGAAGATTATGAATACAGTTGCTGCAAACATGTGTAGGCTTTTGTGTGAACATAAATTGTTATTTCTCTTGGGTAAAAAAGAGTGGGTTTGTGGAGTTCAATGTTAAGTGACTATTTGGTAGTGGTAAGAGATTGTAAGAAACTACAAAACTGTGAAGTGGCTATATCATTTTTCAATCTCACCCAGCATCGGTTCAGGTTTTAGCTGCTCTGTGACCTTACCAATATGTGATATTGTCCTTAAAATTTTTTCTTAGCCTTTCTCATAGGTATGTTGTGGTAAAGCATTGTGATTTTAATTTGCATTTCCTTAGTGATTAGTGAAGTTGAGCATTTTTTCTTGTTTGTTGCTGTCTGTTTCCATTTGTGAAGTATCCATATCTTTTGCTCATTTTAAATTGGGTTGTTTTCATTTTCTTTTTCTATTGAGATTCAATTCCCATATCATAAAATTCACCCTTTTAAAATGTACAATTCAGTGTTTTAGTATAGTCACAAAATCATGCAACCACCAATGCTGTCTAATTGTAGAATATTTTGATACCCCCCAAATAAACCTCATGCCCATTTCCTCCCATTCCTTCCCACATTGCTTCTGGAAACCATTCATCTGCTTTCTGTCTTTATGGGTTTGCCAGTTCTAGACATTTCATTTAAATGGAATCATGTAACTTAATTATATGATTACAGTTCATCTTATATTTTCATCATTATATGATCAGGTTCATCATTATATTTTCACAGTTTGCCTCTCTTGATGGATGTATAAGTATTTCATTCCTTTTTATAGTTGAATGAGTTCATTGTACAGATATACCTCATTTTGTTTATCGGTTCACGAGTTGATAGCTATTTAAGTTTATTTTTACTTTTTGCCTATTATGAACTATGTTACTGTGAATATTCATGTTCAAGTATTTACTGTGTATATATTTTAAATTCTTCTGGCTCTGTACCTAGGAGTGGAATTGCTTGGTCATACAGTAACTCTATATTTAACTTTTTGAGAAACTGCCAAACTTCCTCCCGAAGTGTTTGTTTTCTTGTTGTTGAGTATTAAGTTCCTTAAGTATTATGGATACAAGTTTTTTGGTCAGATATGTGATTTAAAAAGTATTTTCTCCTTATCTTTTCCCATTCTTTCTTTTGCAGAGCAATTTTTAAAATAAAGTCAAGTTTATTAACAGTTATTTTAAGAATTATGGCTTTTGGTGTCATATTTATGAAATCTTGGCCTAACCCAGAGTCACAAGGATGTTCTCCTATGTTTTCTTGTAGAAAGTTTTATGTTTAGGTTTTTGATTAATTTTTTGAGTGGATGTGAAACGAGTTGAAGGCTGCAGTAGAATTTACATGTGGATGCAAAATATCCAGTTGTTCAGCACCATCCTTTGGATTTATTTTTGAACCATATTCTGTCCCCATGGTCTGCTTGTCCCATCATTTCACCGATACTATACTGTTTAGATAAGTATAGCTTTTTGTTTAAATCTAACAGGTGATGTGATTTCTCCACATAATGTTTAAAATAACATGTCAGTTTTATCTATAGAAATTGGTTATATTTTGATACATAAAACTTTAATAGCTGGAGTAGTTTGAAAAGATATCTTTTGAGTGTTTCAAAAGTAGTAACCTTTTTTTTTCTTTGAAACAGAATCTCACTCTGTTGCCCTGAGTAGAGTACTGTAATGTCACAGCTCACAGCAACCTCAAACTCTTGGACTCAAGAGATCATTTTGCCTCAGCCTCCTGAATAGCTGGGACTACAGGCGGCCAACCACAATGCCTGGCTTGTTTTTTCTATTTTTAATAGGAATGGGCTCTTGCTGTTACTCAGGCTGGTTTTAAACGCTTGAGTTTGAGCAAATCCACTGGCCTCGGCCTCCCAGAGTGCTAGGATTACAGGAGTGAGCCACCTGCGCCTAGCCTCAAAAGTAGTAATTTTTGATAAAATTAAGAGTATTTTTAAAAAAACATAGTTTGAAAATTTTGATAATATAAAATAAATGCCATATAGGAAAAGTTTTAAGATGATAGACTTAATATTTTATGGTCTAGTGTGAAGGACCTGTTACTTGTAAATGTGTGCTTTTGCTAGGGTTTATGTAATAGTTGAGCTAATTTCACGATTAGCATATTTATAGTGTCAATTGGTATTAAAATATTAAGTCTATCACGATTAGCATATTTAAAGTGTCAATTGGTAGTGTTCTGAAAACTTGTTTCTGATTATTTGGAAATTAGAATCCATTTTTCCTTTGAAATATTATATATGAATGAAGAGCTTCCAGAAACCTGTTTTATCATACTGCAGTAGAGGAGTGCTACTATTCTGGGTGCAATAGACTAAGTAGACTGATTGCTGGAAGTTATCTACTTTGTAGGAAGAGAAAAAGAAAAATTCCACAACGGATTCTTGGCAAATTTTGATGTTGGTAAAGTATACTTTTTAATCTCTATCTATAATTCTCTACCCTTCTCATTTGTCAAGTTAGGGAGGTTGTAATATTTCATAGACTCATTTGAGATTCATTCTTTGAACTTTGTCAAGCATTTAGCATTTCATATACTTCCTTTAAAAGCTGGACAGCATCAGAATC
Organism: Perodicticus potto; assembly: GCA_963574655.1. Classification (NCBI taxonomy): domain Eukaryota; kingdom Metazoa; phylum Chordata; class Mammalia; order Primates; family Lorisidae; genus Perodicticus; species Perodicticus potto. The sequence continues at coordinate 26,886 of CAUYRH010135922.1, read as the reverse complement.
AGTCATAGGTATTTGTTAGGAATACAGCTTTTTGAACCCCTCCCCAGAGATTATTATTCATTTATGTAGAATGGGACATCAAAAAATTTTTTTTAAACAAATGACACTGGGGATTGTGATGCATAACTGGATGCATTTTAAGAGGACATTCAGGGAAAAAAATATCAGAAAATCAAAGAGACAGGAGTTGTTGTTGTTGTTGTTGTTGTTGTAGTTGTCATTGTGATTTAGCAGGCCCTGTCCCAGTTTGAACCCGCCAGCCCTGGTGTATGTGGCTGGCGCTGTAACCACTGAGCTACGGTGGCCGAGCTGCAGTTTTTCTCTTTATGATAGAGCCTTACTGCATACCCCTTTATATCAGGGGGCTGCACAGGAAGATGAAGATGCAATTAGGATATAGTTTCTGATTTTAAGAAGTCACTTATCTGTGATAGGAATATACTGGGGAATTAAACAAATGATTCTTACAGTGTAGTGATAATTACCAATTCTAATTTCTTAAGTAATATTTTTATGTCTGTGTTCTAAGATATACTTTTGTAGAACTTTGAAGGTGATGGAACATTTTACTACAAAGCATGAGATTTTGCAGTACACATCCATATGCTATCTATATTTTATAATTAGTATATATTAATAGTTCTGTTGAGGTATAATTAACCTATAGTAAAATATACATATTTGCAATCTACAGTTTGATAAGTTTTGGCATATACATGTATGCCCACAAAAGTAAGCATGGTTACCATCAAGATGATGAACATATCTACCACATTCAAGGCTTTCTTTGTGCCCCTTGGAAATCTCTGACACCTAACCTTCCTTGCCTCTTTCACCCTCTGGTTCTCAAGCAACCACTGATTCACTGTCTGTTACTGTGTGTTACATTAGTTTGAGTTTTCTGAAATTCCGTATTAATAGGGTTGTATGATATGTATTCTTTCAGTCTGACCTCTTTCACCATAAACAAAAGCTGCAGAACAGATTGGTTGCTCAAGTTGATTGAATTCCTATTATCTCCAGAGACTTTCCCTTCTTCCTTGAAAGAAAAAACTTATTCTTTGATAATATCATATTTATAGCTGTTTTCTGTTCCTTGTACCTCTTTATTTCCTTTTAAAAATCCCTCTTTTGGTTTCCCTGGTTTTAATTGAGCATTTTGTATGATTTTGTTTTTTCTTCTCTGTTAGCATATCAATTATAAGTGTTAATATATTTTTTTTTAGTGGTTATCTTAAAGTATGTGGTATTCATTTAGAACTAAGGTAAGTTTGCAATAAAGTATTCAAATTTCTCCTTTCCTCCCATTGTACCATTTTTGTCTTTAATTTTACTTATCCATAAGCCATAATCATCCGATCTCTTGCTACAATTACTATTTAAACAACTAGTTTTCTACTAGATTATTTAAGAATAAGGAAAATACAAGACTTAATTTTACCTTCATTTATTATTTCTCTAAAGCCCTTGTAAATCTGAATTGCTGATGTATTATTTTCCTTCTCTCTTAAGAACTTTTTTAACATTTCTCACTAAGGAGATCTGGTAACAAATTATAACTGTTTATCTTGGAAAGGCTTTATTTCTCCTTTATTCTCTCTTCCATTGCAAAAAATTGTGATAAAATACACGTAACATTTATTGTTCAATCATTTTAAGTATACACTTCAGTGTCAATAAGTACATTTGCAATGTTGTGCAAACCATCATAGCTATCCACTTTTGGAACTCTTTATCTTGCAAAACTGAAACCCTGTACCCATTAAGCAATGACTCCTTATTCAATTTTTAGTGTAAGGGGATTCATACAGTATTTGCCCTTTCTGATTAAGCCTAATATTCTCAAGATATGTTGTAGCATATGTCAGAATTTCAATAATTTTTCAGGCTGAATAATATCCCACTGTATATTTGCACACTCTACATTTTATTTCTTCATTTATCTGTTGGTAGATATTTGGGTTGTTTCCACCTTTTGGCTATTATGAATAATGCTGTTAGGAACATGACTATTTTCTTTGAGTCTGTGCTTTCACATTTTTTGTGTATATACCTGAAGGGGAATTGCTAGATCATATGGTCAATCTAATTTTTTAATGAACCGTCATGTTACTTTCCATCATGGCTGCACTGTCTTACCTTCCTGCCAGTAGTGTACAACGGTTGCAGTTTCTTCACATTCGGGCCAATATTTATTTGTGTTCTTTTTTTCTTTTTTTGAGACAGTCTCAGTATGTCCCCCTTAGTAGAATGCTGTGGCGTTAGAGCTCACAGCAACCTCGAACTCTTGGGCTTAAGCGATTCTCTTGCCTCAGCCTCCCAAGTAGCTGGGACTACAGGCGTCTGCCACAACACCCGGCTATTTTTTTGTTGCAGTTGTCATTCTTGTTCTAGTTGGCCCGGACCGGGTTCGAACCCACTAGGCCTGGGTGTATGTGGCTGGCCCCCTACCCAGTGAGCTATGGGCGCTGCCTATATTCTTTTTCTTTGATGGTATCATAGCTATTGTAATGGGTATGGGTATGAGGTACGTCTTCCAGTGTTCATTTACATTTCTGTAATTAGTGATGTTGAGCATTTTTTCATGGGCCTATTGACCATTTGTATATCTTCATTGGAGAAATGTCTAAGTCTTTCTCCCATCTTTAATCAGGTATTTGTTTTGAGTTGTAGGAGTTTTAAAAAAATATATTCTGGATACTGGCTGCTTATCAGGTATAGGATTTGTATTTTTATATATTGTCCATAGTGTCCTGTGATGTACCAAGGTTTTTAAATTTGATCAAGTCCAGTTCACCTAATTTTTTCTGTTATTGCCTACACTTGTTGTCATATCCCAGAAATTATTGCAAAATCCAGTGCCATGGAACTTTCCCCCAATGCTTTATTATAAGAGTTTTATAGTTTTAACTTTCGTGTATAATTCTTGGATCCATTTTAAGTTAATTTTTGAGTATGGTGTAAGATAAAGATTCACCTCCATTCTTTTGTTATGTATATACAGTTTTTTCAAATGCTCTTGTTGAAAAGACTTTTTTCCAAATCCAATGGTCATGGCACTCTTGTTGAAAATTATTTGGCTATATTTTTGTCTTCATATAGTGATTAAAAGGCCATGAAGGCTATGTTAAATAGTTCAATGAAAATATTTCAGATTGTATATGAAGTCAGAACATTGTGCACCATGATTGTACCAATGTACACAATTATGATTTAATAAAAATTAAAAAAAAAAAGAAAATTATTTGGCTATATTTTAAATATGTGAGGGTTTATTTCTGGATTTTCTTTTCTTTTCCCCTGGTGTGTGGGTTTGTATGCCAGTACTACACTGTTTGCATTATTGTGGCTTTTAGTAAATTTTAAAGTCTGGAAGTATGAAACTTCTTTATTCCTTTTTTAAAAGATTGTTTTGGTTGTTCAGGGTCCCTTGAGATTCTATATGAATTTAAGCATGGATTTTTGTATTTCTTCAAAAATTGCTGTGATTTTGATATGGTTTGCATTGAATCTGTACACGTTAGCAATATGAAGTCTTGCAATCCGTGAACATGGATTGTCATAACATTGTGTCTTTAATTTCTTTTAGCAACATTTTATAGTTTTCAATGCACAAATAATTAGCCTCTTTCATTAAGTTAATTCCTGAGTATTTTTATTATTTGATGCTATTGTAAATGGAATTGTTTTATTTCTTTTTTGTGTTTTTCATTGTTAGTGTTTAGAAACAAAACTGATTTTTGCATGTTGATTTTATATCCAGCAACATTGCTGAATACCTTAATTCTAACTTTTTTTTTTTTTATTTTTTTGTAATACATATAAGATCATGCCATCTGTGGACAGAGATAATTTTATTTTTTTCTTTGCATTTTGGATGCCTTCTATTTTGTTTCCTTGCTAAATTGCTATGGCTATGTTTTTCTGTGCTGTGTTGATTAGAAGCAGCAAACGTGAGCATCCTTTTCTTATTCCCGATCTTAAGAGGAAAGGATTTCAGTCTTTCACCATTGAGAATGTTAGCTGTGGCTTTTGAGACGTGGCTTTTATTATATTGAGATAGTTTCCTTTTGTTCCTTATTTGTAGGGTGTTTCATTGTAATGAAAATTCGTGAGTTTCTTCAAATTCTTTTTTGCATCAGTGAAACGATTATGTGTTTTTGGTGGTTTATTACATTGATTTTCCTATGTTGAGTCATGGTGTATAATCCTTTTAATATGCTGTTGGATTTTGCTTGCTAGTATTTTGTTGATAATTTGTGTGTCAGTATTCATCAGGGGTATTGGTGTGCAGTCGTTTTTTGTTTTTTAATGACTTTATTTGGCTTTGGTATTAGAGTAATGTTGGCCTCATAGGATGAGTTTGGAAGTGTTCTTTTCTCTTCAGGTTTTTTGAAGAATTTAAGGTGGATTGGTATTTTTTTTTTTTTTTTTTATACAGTAGGAGTTACCAGTGAAAACATCTGGTCCTGGGCTTTTTTTATTGTTAGGAAGTTTTTGGTTGACTCAATACCCTTAATAGTAACAGGTTATTATCAAAATTCAGCTTGGTTTCTAGGAATTTATCCATTTTTTCTAGGTTATCCGATTTGTTGTTATACAGTTCATGGTACTTTCTTATAATCCCTTTTATTTGTATGAAAATTGATAGTAATAAACAGCTCCTTCATTTCTTTCTTTTCTTTTCTTTTTTTTTTTTTTTTTGAGACAAGAGTCTCAGTATGTTGCCCTGGGTTGAGTGCCGTGGCATCACAGCTCACAGCAACCTCACTCTCTTGGACTTGAGCAATTCTCTTGCCTCAGCCTCCCAAGTAGCTGGGATGACAGTCACCTGCCATAGCGCCCAGCTATTTTTTTGATTTGCAGTTGTCATTGTTGTTTAGCAGGCCTGGGCTGGGCTGGGCTCGAACCTGCCAGCCTCGGTGTATGTGGCTGGTGCCCTACTCACCGAGCCGCTCCTTCATTTCTGATTTTAGTTATTTGGGTATATAACTTTTATTGGTAGTTTACCAAATTGTTAATTTTGTCAATCTCTTTGGAAAACTAACTCTTGGTTTTGTTTTTTTTTTTTTTTTTCCTCTATTTTTCTGTTTTCTATTTTGGTTACCTCTGCCCTATTCTTTATTTCCGTCCTACTACTGGCAGTAGGCTTAATTTTATTTTCTGTGTTTTTCAGGTGTAAATTTAGATAGATGGTTAATTTGGAATATTTCTTCTTTTTTAATGTGAGCATTTGCAGCTTTAAATTTCCCTCTCAGCACTGCTTTCACTGCATGTTACTAATTATAATGGGTAAGTCTCAAGATATTTTCTCATTTCTCTTATGCTTTCTTTTTTGACCCCCTCCCCCCCTTTTTTTTGAGACAGTCTCATTATGTCGCTCACAGCAACCTCAAACTCTTGGGCTTAAGCGATGCGCTTGCCTCAGCCTCCAAAGTACTTGGGACTACAGGTACCCGCCACAACGCCTGGCTGTGTTTTTGTTATAGTTGTCATTGTTGTTTTTAGCAGGCCTGGGCCAGGTTTGAACCTGCCAGCTCCTGTGTATGTGGCTGGCGCCCTAGCCACTGAGCTATGGGCGCTGAGCTGTTTGACCCATTTTGCTCATGTATTTGTGGATGATTTCTGTTCTGTTCTTCTTTTGCTATTTGTTTCTAGATTCATTCCATTGTTATTGGAAAACATACCTTGAATGATTTAAAACTTTTAAAATTTAAAAAGATTTTTATCTTTAATTGACATAATAATTATACATATATATGGAATACAGTGTGGTGTTTCAGTACGTGTATGCATTGTGTAATGATGAAGTTGGAATTTGGTATGTCCATCATCTCATAACATTTGTATTTCTTTGTGGTGAGAATATTAAAAAAATCCTAATTCTCTCTTCTAGCTAATTTAACATATACAATACAATATCCTTCACTGTAGTCACCCTGCTGTGCAATAGAAGGCTGTATCATATTACTTCCCTTGTCTAACTGTAACTTTGTATCCATTGACCAGTCTATTCTTATTCTCCCTCCACTCCTAGTCTCTGGTTAACTACTGTTTTACTCTTTATTTCTATGTATCACTGTTTTAGATTCCACCTATGAGTGAGATCCTGTGGTATTTATTTGTCTTTATATGCTCAGCTTATTTTACTGAGCATAAATGTCCTCCAGGTTCATTCATGTTGCCACAGAGGGCAAGGTGTCATTTTTTTTTCTTATGGGCAGTAGTATTTAGTTGTGTACATATACCATATAGTTTATTCATTCATCTGTTGATGGACACTTAACAGTATTTACTGTGTATAGTGTGCTTTTGTGTATAATGAACACCCACATTTTTGCACCTGTTCACATTTTTACGTTTTTGGCCTAAATGTTTGGGAAAATGCCCCTAAAAAAGTGGCCAGCTGTCAGCCAGGAGAAACATATCTGGGGAGGCTGGTGCTCCCTCTGGTAAATGTGCAGATTGCACTGCTCGGCCCCAGCTGCCTGCTCTGTGAAGGCTGACCCATCTCTCATTTTTGGGAGCTTTTTCTCCCTGCCACATTGGGGGCTGCGGCCAATATAGCTAAGTGTGTGGCTGGTGGGACAGGAGCTTCCCAGAGAGCTTGGCCTGTGGGCAGTCAGGCCGGTCCCTGGAACCTGCATGGGGCTCCTTGTCCTCTTCACATGGTCATGCCTTGGGCCTTGGCCTTCACCATCACATGGCTGCAGACCACCTTTTCAGCCCCACCACCCGCTTCTCCTTATCATGGTGCTCACTGAAGGCTCTTAGGCTGGCTCTTACAGGATCCAGCATCTTCCCAGACTGGAATTACATGTGCCTATCAGGCTCATGAAGGGGGTTGTGGCAGCCCCAGCAAGCCTGCTGGGCTTCTCTGCTCCTGAGCTGTACTACCCATGTATAATAAGCATCCTTACATTTTACTTAAAAATGTGGGCAAAAAAGTGCCTGTTGTACATGGCAAAATATGGTCAGTTGATTACTTATCTCTGCTATTATGAATGATACTTAGAGTAAACACAAGAGTGTAACTATTTCTTTGACAAAATCATTTTATTTCCTTTGGATATTTAGCCTGTAATGGGATTGGTAGATCATACAATAGTTGCATTTTTAATCTTTTGAGGAACTTCCATGCTGTTTTTATTATGGTTATACTAATTTAGTTCTCAACAGCAGTGTGTAATACAGAGTTCCCCTTTCTTCACAGTCATGTCAACATTTGTTATTCTTTATCTTTTTTGTGATAGCTATTCTAATTGGAGTGAAGGGATATTTCACTGTGGCTCTCATTTGCATTTGCCTGATGATTGGTGTTGAACATTTTTTCATGTATCTTTTTGCCCATTTTGTATGTCTTTTCTCTTTTGTAACTTTTTGACACTTGTTTTGTGTCCTAACATATGGTGTGTCATGGAGAATGTCCCATGTGCACTGGAGAAAAAGTATATATTCTGTTATTAGGTTAAATGTTCTGTATTTTTTTGATCCATTTGGTTAATAGTGTTGTTCAAGTCTTCTGTTTCCTTATTAATCTCCTGATGGCTCTATCCACTGAAAGTAGGGTATTGAAGTTGTTATTGTAGTGTGATAGATTTTTCTCAGTTCTTCAGTGGTTACTTCCTGTGTTTTGGTGGTCTGATGTTTGGTGCATGTATGTTTTTTAGTGAAGTGTCTTTTATCATTTTATAATTCCCTCCTTTGTTCTTGTAACAGGTTTTGACTTAAAGTCTATATGTCTAATATTAGTACAGGTTGAATATCCCTTAGCTGAAATGCTTAGGATCAGAAGTGTTTTGGATTTTTTTCAGATTTTAGAATATTTGCAAATAAATGAGATGTTGTGGGGATGGGATCCATGTCTAAACATGAAATTCATTTGTGTTTCCTATACACCATATGCACATAGCCTCAAGGTAATTTTATATGATATTTTAAATAATTTAGTGCATGAAACAAAGTTTGTGTACGTTGAACTATAGAAAAGCAGCAATATCACTATCTCAGGCACTTATGTGGACATTCTGTAGTTATTTGGCATCATTATTCCTGACTCCTAATTTATATTCTGCCAGTAGCAGCCATTTTCTTACACTATTCACATGCACTTAACAGTAAGAAATAAAACATACCGTCAATACAGTAAAATAATGTGTTAAGTGTAAGGGAGCAGGACAGTAGCATCTCTAGCATACCTATATCAGCTGATAAGCAACAGCCACAACAAACAGCAGCAGGCTTTAATTTCTACCTACATTGTTGTGTTTTGAATAAAAGGCTACTGTATACCGTACTGTATTTTTTTAGGTGAGAAGAAACATGAGAAGCAGTTGAGGGACCAGGAATTGGTTCCTGTAGGGATGAGGAGGCAGTCTGCTGGATGGGTTTTTAAACTGTTTCTTTAGAGCCATCTGCCTTACTAACAAAGTGGATTTGGTCTCAGAAGTCTCTTTTTGATTTTATAACCTGACACTATTTCTTGTTTTGAGTGTTTGCTGCTCTAGTCCTTTAATAGGTCCACAGACACATTTTCACTTTGTGCTCTGTAGATACTTTCCTGCACTGTTAACAATGTCATCTTTATCTTTTTCTTTTTTTTCTTGGTTGCACATTTGCTTGGTTGCTATAGATCCTTAATTGGTTTCTAGAGTTCCCCACAGAGTTATTTTGGTCAATCTGTTGTTTACTTGATGTTTCTTTGGGGGAATGAGGGCCTTTAGCTGCCTGGATTTGCCATCTCTCTGACATCATTCCCTCCTCTTTTTAATTTCGAAGGGTAACTTCAGTGAATACAAAATTCTTGATTGGTTCTTGTTTTCATTCAACACTTTACATATTTTCCTCATTTTGCTTTGATGGTTTATGAAAAGGTGTGATACAATTCTTCTACTTGTAGCTGTATAGATATGTTTTTTTTCCCCTCACTGCTTTCTCTTGAAATTGTCTTTGATTGTTTTGCAGTTTGATTATGATAATGCCTACCTGTAGTTTTTTTGGTATTTATCCTACTTGGTGATTTCTGAGCTTCCTGAGTCTATGGTATTTTTATTACTAATTTTGGATTTTTTTTTCTACTTTCCTTCAGTACTCCACATCACCTTTTATGTGTTACAGCTTTTATAATTGCCCTACAGTTCTTGAATATTATGTTCTGTTATTTTTCGCATTTTCTATTTTGCATTTGAATTAGGGAAGCTTATATTACATATCTTGGCGCTAATTGACTTGGGATTTTTAACAGTTTTTCCTCTGAGCCATTCATTACAGGTATATTTAAATACAATTCACTTTTTATATATTGATCTTATGTCATGCTCCCTTGTTTAATTCATATTGTTCATATAATTCTGATTAAAATGTGTGTATACATTAACATGGAGCTACAAATTAAAATAAATGAAGTTTTGGTCAAACATTATCATTGTAGACAGTGTAGAAAAATAAGCTAAAAAAGGTCATAGATTCTATTTTTTGTTATGTACATTATTTATGATTATTTTTATTAGTAGGATGGTTAGGAGTGAAGCATACTTCACTTCTTAAAATGAAAAATATTTGATTGTTTCAATTTTTTTAAAATAATTTTTTATTTTAGGAGCTGTGGTCCTCAAGAATCTTCAAATTAAAGAAAATGCCCTGGTAGGTTTTAACTATGGTGAATTTGTAATTTGTTGCATTTAATTATGTATACTTCTTCCTGATTCGTTTTGCCCCTTAAAATTGGGAGTTGTAGGAGTACTTTATATATTCTGCATATTTGCAGATATTTCCCCGTATTCTTGCCGTATCTCATAGCATCCTTTGATGCACAGAAGTTTTAAATTTGATAAAGATCATTTCAACTATTTTTTTCATTGCCTGTGCTTTTGTTATCATATCCAAGAAAGCCAAATCTAATGTCAAGAAGATTTTCCCTTGCATTTTCCTCTAAAGGTTTTGTAATTTTAGCTTTTCTGTTTAGGTCTTTGATCCTTTATGAATTAATGTTTGTATATGTTACAAAATAACCGTCCAACTTCATGTTTTCGCAAGTGAATATCTAGTTTTCCTAGCTCTATTTATTGAAAAGGATGTCCTTTTAACTGTCAAATGTAGTCAGTATTACTATTGACACTAATTATAAAAAGAGAAGCATCCTGAATTTTATGTATTTGAGAATATATTGCAGTTGCATATATATATACGTTTAAGCATTGATGGCAAAGAGAATGTGAAAATTAATTAAAAAGTCCTTTAAATAATTTTTTGAAGAAAAGTGTAGTTAACTGTGTCTTTGAACTCTGTGTTTATTAATATTTTGCATATGTATATATTTGTATAAATTTTTTTTTTGTAGAGTCAACTGGATGTACCATTTAAAGTTAAAGTTGGCCATATAGGTAAGCCATAATTATTATTGAAATATCCTCTTTGCTGATGTGCAATGAGAAAATATGGCTAATATCTCTATAATGTGATCTTTTTAATGTTTCTGGTCATTTATTGAAAATAATCATGTTTTTGTCTAGGTAGAGCTTAGTTGTGTAACATAAAAATATTGTGAGATCCATGTATCCCTTTTTTATTTTATTTTTTTTGGAGACAGAGTCTTGCTCTGTTGCCCAAGCTAGAGTGCAGTGATGAGGTCATAGTTCTCTGCAGTGTTGAAGTGATCATCCCAAATTGTTTGGATTACAGGCATTTGCCAACATGCTCAGCTAATTTATTTTAATTTTGTAGAGACGGGTGGGGGGGTCTTTCTGTGTTGCCCACGCTGGTCTCAAACTCTTGACCTCAAGTGATCCTTCTGCCTTGGCCCTCTCAATGTGTTGAGGGGTGAGCTACTGTGCCTGGCCTTAGATGTTAAAATCGAATTAGTAACCTTAACTGTCTCAGTTTCGTAGGCTTCTGACTAGTTACCATTGCTGTATTCTGATTGATACTAGGTATGTGGTATGAAGAATAGGTCTGGATCAGCCACACATTGTGGGTAGGGGCCAATCTGAAAACTCATTTCTGCTCTGTAAGATTTTCTAGGTTTCCCGAAAATATTGTGCTATTTCTTATGCTGCATTATTTTACCACTGTTTATAGTTTATATTTTAACTATATGGGTTGAGTAGAACTACCGGAGTATGAAGTTTTTTTTGTTTTTTTTTTTTTCCTTGAGACAGAGCCTCAAGCTATTGCCCTGGGTAGAGTGCTGTGGCATCACAGCTCACAGCAACCTCCAACTCCTGGGCCCAAGCAATTCTCCTGCTTGCACTTCCCAAGTAGCTGGGAGTACAGGCACCTGTCACAATGCCAGCTATTTTTTGGTTGCAGCCGTCATTGTGGTTTGGCGGGCCTGGGCTGGATTCGAACCCACTGGCTCAGGTGTATGCAGCTGGCGCCGGGAGTATGAAGTTTTAAATATGCTTAATAAAAACTTCCCTTGTTTCTTAAATTATGTTGTAGTTTTATTGGTTTAAATATCATGAAGATAATCTGTCTTTAGATAGGATTTTGAAATTTTTTTGTTACGCAGTTTTTGTGTAGTAGGATTTATATGTTATTGAAGCTATACTGGTGTCACTTAAGGAACAAGGTCTTCTGAAAGCTTATATAAATTACATGGTTAAAGTCTTCATGGTTATATGTCCTTGTGGTTGGTTGGTGTTAGACTATATATACCACAGAAGTTTTCATCATTTTATATTGCTAGATGACTAAATTTCTATCACTCCCTTCCCCCAATTAAAAGACAATTTAGCATGAATAAGAGGGAGAAAAATGTCTATTTTTTTCTACCTAACATTTTTATTTTTACATATTTTTGATTATTGACATATATGTACTTTTAATACTTTAAAATCTTGCTATATTTATGATATTATTCAATTTTTTGATTAACACATACACTAAAGGTTTCTCATAATCCAAGTTGATTTGACCTCACTTATTTTTTCTGGTCTCATAATAATCCAGTGAATATATATTTGGATGTTGTAGAATAATTTTATTTTTCCTTTGGTACATTTTATAAGAATGATTGCTATATTTCAGTGTATGTAAATTTAACCTTAATTTAAGAAAGTAAAAAGAATGTATTAGAATAGACAGACCTGTTTCCTTTAGAGCTTGTCTTCCTGTCTTTTTTTCTTGTCTAATCTTGTTAAAAATGATAATGAAGTAATTTTCAGTGGTAACATATACTGAACTAAACTCAAGATTGATTATTTATTTATTTATTTATTTGTTTATTTTTCGAGACAGAGTCTCAGTAGAGTGCTGTGGCCCCATAGCTCACAGCAACCTCACTCTCTTGGGCTCAAGAGATTCTCTTGCCTAAGCCTCCTGAGTAGCTGGGACTACAGATGTCCACCACAATGCCTGGCTGTTTTTACAGATGGGGTCTTGCTCTTGCTCAGGCTGGTCTTGAACCTATGAGCTCAAGCAGTGTACCTGCCTTCACCTATTAGAGTGCTAGGATTACAGGCATGAGCCACTGTGCTCGGCCACACCCTGCATTTTTTAATATGATTACTATTTATTTTTTTATTCTATAGCCACTGGATTTCTTGAGAAGAAATGGACTTGTTTTTTATTGTATGCTCACCACTTAGCATATTACCTGGCACATAGAGGAGTCACAGTTTGATGAATGATTAGAAGTATATGAGTGTTAACAGGACAGTCAGTTTTATAGGAATGTATTAGCTACATCATGTTATTGAGTGTTGTTGGCTTATATTGATTGTTCAAAGTTTTCCTCATTTAGAATGCAGAATTACACATGCATCAAGTATAAATACACACATGCACAGTTTAGAAGTTGTCTTATATGGAAGGATTTTGGAATTACATCTTGTTTATATTTTAGTGAATTAGCCAATTTTCTATAAGGAGTCTACATTTTCTAATGAAAGGAAAAATGTTTGATTTTTTAAAAAGATATAATGGTGAAAATGAGACACTATTTGCGTTTCTTTGATTACTTACACATTTTGTTACTCTTTGTCCTTTTGCTCATGTGCCTTTTTGGAGTTTATTTCATTTTGTTTTTTCGAGACAGAGTTTCACTGTTTTGTAGTGGTGTTATCATAGCTCTCTATAACCTCAGTCTCTTGAGCTCAAATAGTCCTTAGCCTCCTGAGTAGTTGGGACTAGGGGTGCTTGCCACAATGTTGGGCTATTCTATTTTTACTAGAGATAGGTTCTTGCTGTTGTTCAGGGTAGTCTCAAACTCATAAGCTCAAGTGTTTCTCCAGCCTTGGCCTCCCAGAGTGTTAGGTTTACAGGTGTGACCCAGTGCGCCTTGGCCTTTTTTAAAATCTTAATATGTATGTTTTAAGTAATTTATTTGGTACATTTATGAATAAAAATGTGTCAAATTTGTACTTACTTTGTTTTGGTTGTATTTTTGGTCTATACAGAAATTCAAAATGAACACTTCTTCTGATTTCAAAACTCAGAAAATTATTCCTTTTAAAGAAAGTAGCTAATTTTTCTCTGACGTAACAATATATGAGATTTTTTTTCTCAGTTTGGGTTTTTCTAAACATGGAGTTTTTAGAGTTATGTAGTAAGATGGATCTAAGTAGATTTTTTTTTCCTTCCTAATTACTAGGGTATTCATGTGATCTATCCTTTTCCCAATTACCACAATGGTTTCTAAATCCAGAAACTCACACTTAAAAAAAAAAATTATTTATTTATTTGTTTGTTTGGGATTCACTGCAGGTAAAAACAATTTTAAACAGTATTGTGAAAATCTCAATATGCAGAAGTAGAGTCAGTGGTATAATGGATCCAATACATGGTGTTTTTCAGTTCAGGAAACCTAATACTTTTGAAAGTACTTTGCTATTGGATTGTCATAAATATTTTCATTAATTTGAATAATGTTTTAATATTGTACAGAATCTTGTATTATTACTTCGTGTGCATGTGTGAATTTTTCATATATAGAGTATATGTAGTAATATATGTATGTATGATTGCTGTGTGTATGTATGAAAAATGTATATACACAACACTTACATAAAGTATATAATCTACCTTTTTGAATTACAAGAAAAATATAGAGGTTTAGAGTAATAATCGGGGAAATGTAAAGTTGTTTCATCAAGGATTATTGTTTAAGGGAAGAATACTGATGTGTTTTTGCTACAGATCATTATAAATAGAAACTTGAAAATGTTTAGAATATAATCTACTTAGGTTACCAATGGTACTGACATAAATACAGTCATTTCAAATCATCACAACAAAGCTGTATTGTTTTTTGTTATAAAATAGTTTTCAATGAAGTCACTGAGCTCTTAAGGATAAAGGCTACTTTGTTTCTCTTCTGACTCCTAACAGAAAATAGAATGATAGTAAATGCAGGTTAAATGAATAATATTTTTTGTCCTGTTTTATTTTTTTCCTTCAAAATAACTGCAGGTAATCTGAAACTTATAATTCCATGGAAAAACCTTTATACTCAACCAGTTGAAGCTGTATTGGAAGAAATTTATTTACTCATAGTGCCTTCTTCTAGTAAGTCAAATTTTAAAAATTATCATTATGTTTTAGACAGGGTCTTCTCTTGCTGAGGCTGGAATGTAGTGGCATCATTATAGTTTCACTGCAACCTCAGATTCCTGGCTTAACTGCTGGAGCCTCCCTAGCAGCTCGTCTACAGGTGTGTGCCACCATGCCTGGTGAAAGAAGAAGAAGAATCTTTGTTCAAAATACTTTTGGAGAATTTCTTGAGCTACCTTAATATTTAAATTTGGTATTATTCAAATTAAATTGTTTTTTAACTCTGAATTTTTGCAGACTTTGAATTAGTGATTATTTTTAAGAATTTTTTTTGGGGGGGGAAGATGAGTACATTTAAGGTAATTAAGATTATTCTTTTTTATGCTTCCTGTAGGAATAAAATATGATTCTTTAAAAGAAGAAAAACAACTCATGGAAGCAAAGCAACAGGAACTAAAAAGGATAGAAGAAGCAAAACAAAAAGTAGTTGATCAAGGTAAAGAAGATAATAAATGTCAATGTTTAGTTAGTAGGAAAGACCTTAGTATTTATCATAATAAAATGCTGTTTTTCTCTGGAGGTATTATGATTATTTAACAAATGTGAGAGCATCTTATTACATAGAGAATTTTAATGTCATTTGTGTGTTTTGTCATGGGTACAGACATTTTGTAGAAATTTAAGGCAAATAATGTATCTAGCTTATGTGGGTGAGTTTTAACAACAGTAATTAGTTTTATCAAATATGTATTTTTTACCTTTCTAGCCTTTGCTTTTTTATACTTATATCATTAGTTCATTATTCTTTTGGAGATACTTTGTTTCTTTATGTATACTTAGTTTCTTTATATATAGTACTTGGGTATATACACACATATATATTTTTTGCCTTAATCTGTTTATTTACCCTCTTTTCATCTTTCTCACTTCAACTTAGACCACATGATCAATTACTACAGTCCCCTTTTCTACAGTAGAAGAGTTGTCCTGCAGAAATCTTAATTCTTTTTCTCCTGTCTTCTGGTCATCATCACCAGCTATTTTTCACATACTTTGTCTCTCATCTCTTCCCCTACGGGGTCTTTCTCCTCAATATGTAAATATAATGTAGCTTCTTCTTATCTTGAACCATAAAGTCATCTTCCCAACCTAGTCATTTGTTTATCTTCTCCTCTTTCCTTTAATAGCTAAACATGTTAAAAATATGTGTGTACTGACTTTGCTATTCCTGCAACGTATTGATATTTTTAAATAAAAAATAAACTTCAATAATAAATGTTTTACCTGTTGATAAAAAGTAATGGACATTTATCACATACTCCATGGGAATACCTCTTGTAATTCTGTTTTCTTCTCTGTCACAGTTCTTTCATATCTTGTATAGTTATTCACCCCTGCTCCTAACCCTCTCTGTGTCTCCTAGGCTTTTTCATTTTAAAAATTATTTTTCTTTTTTCAAGGTAATACATGGACATAGCTTTTTTTTTTTTTTTCAGTTTTGTTTTTTTGGCTGGGGCTCAGTTTGAACCCGCCACCTCCAGCATATGGGGCTGGTGCCCTACTCCTTTGAGCCACAGGCACCACCCAATCCATGGACATAGCTTTAAAAGTTCACTAGTGCTATAGTACACATAATTTTAAAACAATTAGTCTTCTGGCTCAGCCCTGCGCCCTGCTTTCTAGAGAACTGTTCTGTCACTAAACAATAGGTGTCCTCAAACTTTTTAAACAGGGGGCCAATTCACTGTCCCCTCAGACCATTGGAGGGCCGGACAATAGTTTAAAAAAAAAAAAAAACTATGAACAAATTCCTATGCACATTGCACATATCTTATTTTGAAGTAAAAAACAAAACGGGAACAAATACAATTCACACCGCCACATGTGGCCTGTGGGCCGTAGGTTGAGGACCCCTGCTAAACAAGACGCTGCTCATGTCTCTCTGACTTGATTTATTAAGTTTAAATCTTACATATGTATATGTTATACATATGCTTTCTTTTATGATGGACTTTGAAGATGGACCCCACTTTTCCATCTTCTAGATTTATCATGTTTTAGTTAAATCAGTAGTCATTGTTTCTATTATCATGGCTATGTATAAATATTTATTACTGAGCCAAATAGTATGCTCTCATTACATATGTTGTCTAGCACAACTTTGTTGTTTGATTAGCAATGTTAAGGGGCTGTGGCTGTAACGGTTTATAATGTGGATTTTTGCTTAGTCTTCCTGTTTTGGGTTGGGGCTTTCCTTGTCCTGTCATGTGCATGGTGTCAGAGCCTGTTAGGTCCATTTTATTTAGAATAAACCTTGTATTCTCACTAGGGTGGGAAAGGGATAGTTGCCTGGCTGTTGGGCTGGGAGAGAGAGGGAACCTAATTTAAGTGCTCATTACACAAACTTAAACCAAATCTGGTATTATCATCCTCTCCCTCCATCATGCTGTTGGTTCACCATTTTGGTTTTGTGGGGTCTCTGGTTCCAGAATCTCTCTAGGGTTTTTTTTTTTTTGAGACAGAGTCTCACTTTGTCACACTTTGTAGAGTGCTGTGGTGTCATAGCTCACAGCAACCTCAAACTTTTGGGATTAAGTGATTCTCTTGCTTCAGCCTCCCAAGTATCTGGGACTACAGGCATCTGCCACAAAACCTGGCTATTTTTTAGAGATGGGGTCTCGCTCTTGCTCAGGCTGGTCTCGCACTCTTAAGCTCAGGCCATCCAACTCCCTCAGCCTCCCAGAGTGCTAGGATTACAGGTATGAGCCACTGCGCCTGGCCTAGGGTTCTGTTTTTTTAAATTCACCTTGTTTTTGGCGTCTTCATCTATGAGCATTTGGGATAGTTTCTTCCTCTCTTCTGTATGCTAAGATCCATCTGCTTTCCAGCTTCTAGATTTTTGTTGCTTTTTCATTTATTCTTTCTTCTATCCTCTTTCTTTTGACTTGGGGATTTATTCTTTTTTCCCCCTTTACATTTGATTTAATGAGATTTTGCTGAGGAATAGAGAAATGCATGTAATTTACCATGTTAAATCAAAAGTCCCTCCTATTTATATGTAGGTCTACCATATAAATGTCTAATCATGCTTAAAATTCATTGGTGAAGATACATGATTTGAATCCTGCCTACCTCTCCATCCTCATAACTGGCCTCAAATCCTTTATTCTTTGCTCTAGCCATACAGAACTATTTGTAGTTAACCAAATATGGTAAATTTTTTATACTTTATATCTCTCTTATGTTTTCAGTATATGTTTGAGAGTTACCAGCACTAGGATGATAGTTTAGGCTGTAAGGTCTGGATGAGATTCCCTTCAGCAGCAAGGTAGAGTAAGAAAAGAAATAAGCTAGGACTGAGCCATAAGGAAATCAAATACTTTGTGATTGTATGGAGGAAAACAGACAAAGAGGATCAAAAAGAAAGGTAGGATCAAAAAGAAAGGTAGGAGTTTATAGTTATATGGAAAAAGGGCCGTTTTAAGAAGCAAATAATGTATCAGATGCTGCTGAGATGTCGGGTAAGAGGAGGATTAAGAAATCATTTTATTTATGACATGTAGGTCCTTGGTCACCTTTAGGAATGGCTATTTTGATTGAGTGATGATTGCAGAAGAATCACCTTCCTATATCTCCTTTTTCTTCCAAAATTGGGGGCAAAGTCATCTGCTAAGAATAAAGAGAGCAGGGAGAGAGATGTTGGAACTTTGAGGAGAATCAAACCAAAATTTAAAATGATGGTTCTGGAGAGTATGAGCAGGCTGACCAGAGAAATGTAGAAGGTTGCTGTTGGTTGAAATTGTGGATGACTAGTTTATAATAATTCTAATCTGTCTGGTTGTGATTTTTTTTCCCCTTTAGTACCGGTAAGACTAGACTTTTTTTTATCTCACCTGGCAAGACATAGGCATAGGCATGTGTTTATATAGATAGTTTTATTCAGAGTTGGGGCTTTATTGTCAAAGGAAAATGAGAAAAAAGAACAGAGGAGTTTCAAGTGTTGGTGGAATGATGTATCATGCAATCTGAGCTGCACAAGGAAGTCAGGAGGAAGCTAATGTGTAGTGAAAGAAAGATTTAGCATTTAATTTAATGACAATGAATTTAAAAGAGCAAGAGATTTATTAGATAGTCATGGGATTCAAAGATAGACAATGATCCTCTGTCTTCAAAGAGCTTGACTGATACTATTGTCTTACTTAATTCTCTAGTCCTTTTATGCCTAAATGTATTCACTTAACTCTGGTGTCTTCATCAAATTTCCTTTTCCTAAGGCTTTCTGGTTTACCTGCTTTACAGAGTATGAATACTATCTACACATAGGACTAGAAATAAGAAAGAAGGAACAGGACTAGAAATATGCGAGGATGTATAGCTATTGGCATTTTTAAAGGTAGCAAAGGGATCATAATTAGTGGTTATCAAAGGCGTATTTCAAAAAACTAGGACTCTCAATTCTTTATTACTTCTATTTCCTTGGAAGGTATTGAGACTAGAGATAGTAAATACTGTTTTCTGAAAATGAGAGAGATGATGAATTTCTTTCATCCTTTGAAAGAAGAGAGGAAGAGGATCTTATAATTTACTATTTTGTATTTACCAAGGGGAGGAACATACTCAACTATTTTATACCTGTAAGCACAGACAACTTATGATGGTATCACTAATTTTAAGGGAGAGTCCTGCTATATTGCTGTTACTGGATTTTCTAATTTCAACCTATTATAATTACTACCTAATAATCTTCATTGTTTTTCGTATCTATTTGTACTGAAGCATAGTTAAAAGATAAACTATAAAATTTAATGTCAGTAACTTTTACATGTGGTTGGCTTTAAGACTACTGGTACAAGAAACTGGCTTTTGAAAAATTTAGGGGAGGGAGAGTAGCCAGCAGGGAAGTTGTGGGTGTGGTGGTATGTTGTGGCGTGGAAGGCGTGGAAGGGCTGGGTGAGTGGGGACATGACTGTATGAGTGTGTGTGCCTGGGGCCTGCTCGGTGAGTGTGTGTGCCTCCCTACACCCCTGCCCTTTAAAAAAAAAAAAAAAATGTGTTTACCTTTTAAAGACTTTTGGAAAGCAGGCTACTAGTGTTGTATTCACAGATGTGTATATGTATACCGATATATATTTTTTTTCTTTAACAAGGCAACATAAGTATATTACCTCAATGTATGGATTTTTTAGAGTATATTGTTTAGTTAAGTTAAATAAAGGAATATTTGCAATTGTAGACCAACCTCAGGAGGAGAAGCAGGACACTTTTGCAGAAAAATTAGTTACTCAGATCATAAAAAATCTTCAGGTGAAAATTTCCAGCATCCATATTCGATATGAAGATGATGTAAGTATTTTAATAGGTGACTATTTGTTCTTATATTCATAATGTGAGTTATTTTACTGTTTATTGACACCTACTTTGTAGCGGTCAACCTATTAAATGCTGGGAGATAGAGAGCTACAGACCTGAAGATGATGTCTTATAATTATAGGTGAATTTGCAGTAAAGAGTCCTTGATTTTACTCTTTCCTAAAATGGAAAGTTTCCTGATCATGAAGGAAAAAGCCTTGGGAGTTATGAATTTAATCGATAATTAAAATATGTTCTGCTTACCTCCTGGACCAGTGGTTCTCAACCTTCCTAATGCCGCGGCCCTTTAATACAGTTCCTGTGGGTCGCAACCCACAGGTTGAGAACTGCTGCCCTGGATAGACCACTGATTTAGGAATCAGTAGCTCTATGTTAAACTGCATGATTTTAAATGGGTCATTTGTTCTCTCAATGCATAATTGCTTGCTTTTATAATCCAAGATGTGTCCATATTTTTTTAAATAAAACTTAATTTGTAAACTGAAAAACATGCTGATATAGATTATTATACAACACTGATACATTAGTAGTGTTCTGATTTATTTTAGGGAAAATACAGAAATAGTTATTCTGGAAAATAGTAATGTTTTTGAATGTTTGAAATAGGATGCTTTTTCTATAAAGTGAATTTTATTCAACTAAAATTCCAAGTAAAATTTACTTTCTTTTCTCTTTAGATTACTAATCGCGACAAACCACTGTCATTTGGTATTTCCCTTCAAAATCTCAGTATGCAGGTACCTGGATGTTAAAAAAAAAATCGTAACCATATTTAATTGTGTAGTATAGTCAAACTACTAATTACTATTTGCATATGCCAGCATCAGAAGTAGGTGTCTATGTAGAATTGGTGCAGAAAGGGTGAATTGGAATTGAGGATATATAATGTTCACTTTTCAAAAAATTGTTGACAATCAAATTCAGTTTAAAATACAAGGGCCTCTTATTGGTAATTACGAAGTTAAATGCTTTTGCTTAAAAAATTCATTTCTAAATTTTTAATGAGTAAGTACAAAATAAAAGTTGCAAATGTTCATATCAAAACTTTGATAGGTCTTGAAAAACATAAATCATTTGTTTCCTTACCACTGTTATGAATATTGTGGTATAATTTCTTTGTTTAATTTTTGAAATGAGGGATTTAAAAAATAGAGGAACACAGATTTATGAACCATTGCTTGCCTCCATAGTGAATGGATGCTTACATTTTTCATTTGCTTATAGTTGTAATTTTTTTTTTTTCTTCACGTTTTGGCTGGGGCTGGGTTCAAACCTGCCACCTCTGATATATGAGGCTGTCACCCTCCTCTTTGAGCCACAGGAGCTGCCCTATAGTCTTAAATACTTTTATAGGAGTAAGTTATTATGAATAAAATTTACAGTTTTTGGCCAGGGCTGGGTTTGAACCCGCCACTTCTGGCATATGGGGCCAGTGCCTTACTCCTCTGAGTCATAGGCACCGCCCTATGAATAAAATTTAAATACCTTTTGTTCTCTATTCTAACCTTTCCATCCGCCCCAGAGATTATAATCCTAAACTTTGAAACTTTTATGTAATATTATCATTAAAACATATATAATACTATTAAAAATGTAGCTTTTAAAAGGTTTACATAAACATTTCCATGTAAGTTCCTTTTTCACTTTACAGTCTTTTTTTATTTATTTATTTTTTGAGACAGAGTCTCACTATGTCACTGTTGGTAGAGTGCTGTGATGTCACAGCTCACAGCAACCTCAAACTCTTGGGGCTTAAGTGATTCTCTTGCCTCAGCCTCCCAAGCAGCTACAGGCATCCGCCACAACACCTGGCTATTTTTTTTTTTGTAGTTGTCATTGTTGTTTGGCAGGCCTGGGCCAGGTTTGAACCCGCCAGCTCTGGTGTATGTGGCTGGCGCTCTAGCCTCTGAGCTACAGGCGCCGAGCCCACTTTACAGTCTTTTTGACATTTATCCATGTTGCCATCTGTAATACCATCATTCAGTTTGACTATTGTGTAGTGTTTTATTACATGCTTTTATTTGTTGTATCTGTTGACTTTTGGGTATGATTTCCTTTTAAAACTTGGCTTCACTGCAAGCCACAAGAAAAATTAAAGGAAAAGTTATTTAGTAAAGAAGGGTGGGGTAAACTGTCAAATGTTATTCTTAGGTTGAAAAATAAGGGCAGAGAGTCAGCCCTTTGATTTGGCAGTGTGAAGATCCTTTTTAACCATGTCAGTAGTGGTTTTAATCATCACCTTTGGAGGTTCTTGGAAACCCAGACCTATGGAAACCTAGCCAGGTGTGGTGGTGGGCATCTGTAATCTCAGCTACTTGGGAGGCTGAGGCAAGAGAATGGATCAAGCCCTAGAGTTTGAGATTGCTGTGAGCTGTGATAATACAGGTCAACAAAGTAAGACTGTGTCTCAAAAAAAATTACCAGGGTTGGGAATTGAGTAATCTATATTTTAAAAAGCCCTCCAGGTGATCCTAATGGATACCTATATTTGAGAACCACTATTCTAATTAATCCTTTCAGTTCTCTATATAAAAATGAAAACCATCTTTCTAAAATAAAGATCTGATCACTATTCTCATGGTTTTTCACTGCCGTTAGAATAAAGTCTGTAGTTTTGTCTTTAAATAGCATATGAGATTTTTTTTTTTTTGGCAATTTTTGGCTGGGGCTGGGTTTGAACCCGTCACCTCCAGTATATGGGGCCGGTGCCCTACTCCTTTGAGCCACAGGTGCCGCCCAGCATATGAAATTTTTTTTGTAAAGTAACTCCAGGTAACAGTTCACCTCTTTTCTTTGTTTTGTATTATATTCTTCAGCCACACTGAACTGCTTTAGTTCCCTGACCATGACATGTATTTGCATATCTTCGGGCTCCTCCTGCTCTGAATTATATTCCCTATCAATCTTAGAATCAATAATTTTAATCTATGTTTTACATATTAGGTTTATATATAACATTAATTTATCAATCTCCTGAATTTGATGCTTCTGCCATGTATTCTCAAGGGAAATGTGTATTTAACCCCATTGTGGCACTAACTTATGTATAATTGCTTGTTTTTGTCTGGTTTTATGACCAGCAATAGGCTTCTTGCAAGCAGAAACTTTTTTGTGGTCAGTTAATATTCTTTGACTTATGACATATTTTCAAAGGCATTTTCATGGAACATTTGTCTAGGGTATGATAGGTAATGATTTATCCCTTTCCATTTCAAATGTGATGACCTTATTCTGCTTTTCTTTTTTTGTTTTTATTTTCAGACAACTGATCAATACTGGGTTCCATGTTTACATGATGAAACTGAGAAACTAGTTCGTAAGGTAAAATAAACAAATAATATACTTGTCAATCCCTGGACTTGCTTGATGAATAAGAATTTTAGAAAGACAAATGGTAATATATAAAGAAGGACTTATGTGAAATGTATTCTTTTTGCTTAATTCTGTGATATGGCTTACTTAATTATTTGAGACTTTTGAAAATAGTTTAAAATTCTTCAAAGGAAATGAGACCTGTAATAAATTTTATTTTCAGTTAATCCGATTGGATAACCTTTTTGCCTATTGGAATGTGAAGTCTCAGATGTTTTATCTTAATGATTATGATGAATCATTGGTAAGTAAATTTTTTGATCTATGTATATGTTTTTATGGGTACTATCTTTTGCATAGTTATTTTATGGGTACTATCTTTTGCATAGTTACTTTATTTTATCTTTTATATAACACATTGTAGTTAGTATGTTTTTTCTAGGCAAAATCCATTATCAAAATTTACAGGAATTGGTGAATATGTATGTGCCTACTTACAAGGATGCACACACACCCATACCGTAATAGTTCCTGGAGCATTCTTTCATAATAGTGGTTTAATGGGATGTTGTTTAACCACTTTAATATTTTGCCATAGCTAAGTTCTCCTAAGTTTGAGTTATTTATTTTTTTAAATTGCTTCTAAACATTTTTATTTTGTAGGTAATAGGATTTTTTTAGGATAAAGGCATATTGACATTAGTATAAATAAAAGCAATTTGTCTTTTAATAGGATAACTTGAGAAAAGGCATTGTCAATGGAAGTCTTGTTCCACAAGGTTATGATTTTGGTAAGTGCATTTCAAAAAGTAAAAAATGTAATTACTCATTAGAGGTTTTAAATTAACATTATTAATGTCACTAATATTTCATGTTAAATTTTCTCATATACAGTTAAATATATTTATAATGTATATACAAAAGCAAAAAATTATCTTTTCTTTATATTTTATTGTTGTAGATCCTTTCACTGTATATCAAAACTGTATGGGAAAAAGCCCAATAAAAGAGGATGTAAATCAATGCTGATAAATTTCTAAGGATTATTCAGTAACAATTTGGCTGACATTTATAAAGACATTTTGAAATGTCAAGTATAGTTTAATAAGGCTAGTTCCTACAGCCAGTAAAGTGATCTTACTACTTTAAAAATGCACATTTAAATTTTCTTCATTTATCCTGTTTCCCAAATTTTCTAAAATGAACATATATTATTTTAATAATCAGAAATGGATTACTAAAATATATAGGGGAAAGGAGTGCTATTCCCTGTACTCTGAAGGCCCTCAATAAATGTTTATTGGTAGCAGATAATAGCCTTTGAATTTGCCTGCCTGATGTCACTGCCCTTCCTTAGTTTTTTTCTTGGCTTTAGTGATACTATTCTGACTGTATTTTCTACATTCATGATTACCCTTTTTTTTCCTCAAGGGATCCTTCTTGTGCCCACTCTTTATTTTTTATTTTTTATTTATTTATTTATTTATTTTTAGATCATAGCTATGTACATTAGTGCATTCATGGGGTACAATGTGCTGGCTGCATATACAATCTGAAATATTTTCATCCAACTGTTTGACATAATCTTCACGGGATTTTCTTGTTTATTGTATGAAAACATTTGTAATCTGCATTTAGTAGGTTTCACCTGTACCCTTCTAAGATGCACCGTAAGTGTGATCCCACCATTTACCCTCTCTCCACCCAACCTCTCCCTCCCCTCCCCGTGCCCACTCTTAAAATACTGTTTCATTGGTTTGAATTTGTTTTCCTTTTCCTTGTTCTCTCCTCATAGGAAACATTCAGAATAGATGAGTTACCTATTGTGTTAGTCTGTTTTGCATTGCTATAAAGAAAATACCTGAGACTGGGTAATTTATGTAAAAATGAGGTTTATTTGGCTCACAGTTTTTGAGGCTTACAAGAAAACATTATGCCAGCATCTACTTCTGGGGAGGGCTTCAGGGAACTTCCAAACTAGGCAGAGGATGAAGGGGGAGCAGCAGGTTTGCCCTTTGGCAAGAGGAAGAGAGGGAGAAGGTGTTTATGATTTGACTTATTTCTCCTTTGTCTTACAGCCTTTTCATGCTGTATCAGTCAAGGTCTGATTAGAGAGAAACTACAAGAGAAAGTTTAATAAGATGTAATGTCTATTAAGAGGAAATTGAAGTAACAAGGGATTGGCTAAGAAAAAGTAGAGAGAATGCTAAAGAATGTAGGCCTAGTAGTTAGAAGGTAGGCCCTACCCTGGGGCCAAGATGGGGTGTCTAGAAAAGAAGGCCCCCTTGTCATAGGACTGAAATCTAGACCTTGTTAGAGAAAATATGGCATGGCTCATTGAATGGTGGGTACATCTCAGTGGTGCTTGGCCAGCAAAACTTACTGGAAATTCACCCAGGATGCTGGGGGAAGTTGCTGCTTTTGGCCGCAAAAGGCAAGTGCTAAAGTCCTCATGCCATAGGAACCAGATACTGGAGAAGCCACCCTGTTGGTAGGAACTGAGTGCTGGAGATGCCATGCCACTGCAGGAGCCTTTTGAATTAACGCGCTGGAACTCCTTCATCTTAGGTGTCTTTCCAGTGTCCTCTGTTGATAAAGCTTAACATTGTGACAGCTGGTAAAAAAAAAATATTTAAACATTCCAAAACCATTTCTCAGAGTAGGCAATTAAAGGTGAATTTAGGCTGGCCAGGTGTGGTGGCTTATGCCTATAATCATAGCACTTCAGGATGCCAAGGTGATAGGCTAGGAGTTCAAGACCAGGCTGATTAACACAGTGAGATGCTTTTTTACAAAGAGGGAAAATGGACAGATTAGCCAGGTATGGTGGCACGTACCTGTAGTCCCAGCTATTTGGGATGCTAAGGTGGGAGGATTGCTTGAGCCCCGGAATTTAAAGTTGCAGTGAGCTGTGATGATGCCACTGCACTTTAGCCTAGGCAACAGAGGAAGACTGTCTTTAACAAAAAAAAAAAAAAAAAAAAGTGAATTTGGAGCTTAGAGGCAATAAATTAATAACTAGCATACCAGCTGGAGAGAGGGAAAGAGGAATGAAGTATTTTTTTTTTTTGTCTATTTGATTGTTTTTATGTTAAATGGGATCGATGACAGCTCGTTTATAGGCTGATTGGAACAATGCAGTAGAAAATGAAACATTAATGATGTAGGAGAGATTGGAAGGGTGAAAGGAAATAGCGTCTGTTGCACAAGAGGAGAGTTTTGTTGTAGATAGGACGATGGTCAGTTCATTTGTAAGACAAAGTTTAAAAGAAGTCCCAACATGGAGTAGATGAGTAGATACAATGATAGAAGTTTAAGGAATTTCTCATCTGAGCTCTGCTTTTTCTTTAATTTCTGAGGTTTCTTGGGGGGAGGGGGGAGAAGGTTACAAAATAAGCATGTTTTTATAGGAATGAGAATGGATGTATGAATTGATTGGAGTAGTATTCTATAAAGCAGGGGTCCTCAAACTTTTTAAACAGGGGGCCAGTTCAGTGTCCCTCAGACTGTTGGCGGGTCAGAGTATAGTTTTTTTTTTTATTAATTTATTTAAACAAGTGAACAGTTCATTAGGAATTAAACAAAGGTATGATGTGATACAGTACAAGCAAGACACTCAAGATAGGTATAATAGTACTACTCACACAAAAACTTAAATTTCACCTCAAAAAAAAAATCACAAAACAAAAGAGAAAGCAATTTCACTGTTATAAG